>CAUYON010054699.1:0-10385 GCA_963573935.1 Arctocebus calabarensis
AAAGTCCTAGCCAATAGATTACAGTTTATTATCAAAAAAAGTCATACAACATGATCAAGTAGGTTTCATCCCATGCAAAGCTGGTTTAACATATGCAAGTCCATAAACATTATCTACTGCATTAACAGAAGTAAAAACAAAGATCATATGATCCTCTCAATAACGCAGAAAAAGCATTCAATAAAATCCAGCATCCTTTTCTAATTAGAACAATGAAGAGTATAGACATATGTGGCACATTTCTGAAACTGATCAAAGCTATCTATGACAAACCCACAGCTAATATTTTACTGAATGGAGTAAAACTGAAAGCTCTTCATCTTAGAACTGGAACCAGACAAGGTTGTCCTCTGTCACTATTACTATTCAACATAGTGCTGGAAGTTCTAGCCAATACAATTAGGCAAGACAAGGAAATAAAGGGCATCCAAATGGGAGCAGAGGAGGCCAAACTCTCCCTTTTTTGCTGATGATATGATCTTATACTTAGAGAACCCCAAAGACTCACCCACAAGACTCCTAGAAGTCATCAAAAAATGCAGTAATGTCTCAGGATATAAAATCAATGTCCACCAGTCAGTAGCTTTTGTATAAGCCAATAACAGTCAATATGAGAGGCTAATTAAGGACACAACTCCCTTCACCATAGCTTCAAAGAAAATGAAATACCTAGGAATATACCTAACAAAGGAGGTGAAGGACCTCTATAAAAAAAATTATGAAATCCTAAGAAAGGAAATAGCAGAGGATATTAACAAATGGAAGAACATACCATGTTCATGGCTGGGAAGAATCAACATTGTAAAAATGTCTATACTTCCAAAAGCAATCTACCTATTTAATGACATCCCTATTAAGATGCCAACATTGTACTCTCAAGATTTGGAAAAAATGATTCTGCATTTTATATGGAACCAGAAAAAAATCCATATAGCTAAGGCAGTTCTTAGTAATAAAAACAGAGCTGGGGGCATCACCATACCAGATTATAGGCTGTACTACAAAGCCATAGTGGTCCAAGACAGCATGGTACTGACACAAAAATAGGGACATAGAAATTTGGAATCAAATAGAAAACCAGGAAATGAAACTAACATCTAACAACCACCTAATCTTCAACAAACCAATCAAGAACATACCTTGGAGGAAAGACTCCCTATTCAATAAATGGTGGTGAGAGAACTGGATATCCACATGTAAAAGAATGGACCCACACCTTTCTCCACTCACAAAAATTGATTCAATATGGATAAAGGACTTAAAGTAAGGCATGAAACAATAAAAATCCTGAAAGAAAGCATAGGAAAAATACTGGAAGATATTGGCCCGGGAAAAGATTTCATGAAGAAGACTGCTATGACAATTGCAATAACAACAAAAATAAACAAATGGGACTTAATTAAACTCGAAAGCTTCTGTACACAACTACCAAAGCAAATAGACAACCTACACAATGGGAAAGGATATTTGCATATTTTGAATCAGGCCAAAGCTTGATAACTAAGATCTATAAAGAACTCAAATTAATCCACATGAAGAAAGCCACCAATCCCATATATCAATGGGCAAGAGACATGAAGAGAATCTTCTCTAAAGAAGACAGATGGATGGCTAACAAACATGAAAAAATGTTCATCATCCCTAATTATTAGAGAAATGTGAATCAAAACCACCCTGAGATACCATCTAACCCCAGTGAGAATGGCCCACATCACAAAATCTCAAAACTGCAGATGCTGGCGTAGATGTGGGGGGAAGGGAACACTTTTACACTGCTGGTAGAATTGCAAACTAATACAACTGTTTTGGAAGGAAGTATGGAGAACACAAAGAACTCGAGCTAGACTTCCCATTTGATCCTGCAATCCCATTACTGGGAAGGAAAAAATATCCTTTCATCATAAGGACACTTACACAAGACTGTTTATTGCAGCTCAATTTACAATCATCAAAATGTGGAAATACCCTAAATGCCCACCAAACCAGGAATGGATTAACAAGCTGTGGTTAACACTATGGAATACTATTCAGCCATTAGAAAAAGGGGAGACTTTACAGCCTTTGTATTAACCTGGATGGAAGTAGAACACATTATTCTTAGTAAAGCATCACAAGAGTGGAGAAGCATGAATCCCATGTAGTCAATTTTGATATGAGGACAATTAATGACAATTAATGACATGGTGGGGGTGGGGGAAGGGGAGAGCAGAGAGAGAAGGAATGAGGGAGGGGTGGGGAAAGGAACAACAGAGAGAGGGAAGAGCAAGGGGAGTGGGGTCTTGGTATGTGCCACACCTTTTGGGGGCAAAACATGATTGTAAGAGGGACTTCACTCAACAAATGCAATCAGCGTAACCTGGTTTCTTGTACCCTCAATGAATCCCCAACAATAAAAAGAAAAAGCAAAGAAAAGTTTAAAAGCATGATAATTTATGGCTGCATAATATGTTATACGGATCTCCTTGTGTAATTAACTCTGCCCTTGTTTTTGGACATGTAGGTTTTTCACTATGCTTTTTGTTTCTGTTTTTTCTTTTTTCCTATCATAAGTAATGCCATAAAGATCATGATTGTGCCTCCATCTTTTATATCTTTTCCATGATGGTTATTTGCCTGGACTGTCCTTAGAATGACAGGAAAATAAAGACATTGCGAGACAAATAAAAGCAGATACTTTGCTGCCAAAAGACTTTTATTATAGGAATTTCCAAAGGACATGCTGTACCTCAGATGGAAGGGAAGTGATTACAGATGGAACCTATGAAGTTCAAAAAGGTGTGCAAGGTGAAGAAAAGGGTAAATGTACAGATAAAGCTAAGCACACACGAACTACACAAAACGACGATACCATCTTAGCAACTAAAATAATGTACCATGAAAACCCATACTGACAATGTCACGTACGCTGCCTGTGGTTCTCTTTTGCATTGTCTGGTGGGAAGGGAAAGACACTAATTAAGTTTAGTCTCTAATAAGTGAGTATGCATGTCAGAATCTCTGGATTAGTCATTGGCTGAATAGGAACAGAGGGGCTAACTAGAAAATTGACAGAGAAAAATAGAATTAGAAAAAAATAATTCAAAAAAAAGAATAAAGGGAGGGGAAAAGAATCATGGAAAAGGCAAAATAAAGAAAAAGCAGAAATATTAATATGATGGTGTAATTATCATAAATATAAGTGGGTTGAATGCTTTAGTTAAGATAAAAAATTACAACAGAATGGAAAACAAAACCCAGCTATTTGCTGTTATCAATCAGGAAAAAAGCACAAAGAAATGTTTAATAAAAAAGGATTAAAAAAAGATATACTAGGAACACATTAATTAAGAAAGCAGCTGGGACTGAGTTATCAGAATATCAGAATTTTAATATCAGAATTGCTAATCATAAAGTTTTAAAGCAAAAGGACTGCTGAAAATAAAGAGTCAAAACAATGATAAGCAGGCTTCTGTAACTTTTGCTGTGTAAAAAGCAAAACAAACAAAATGAAAAACACAAAAATCCCACAAGGTTAAGAGGTTCATATCACCAGGAACATGGCCTTTCTAAATATGCATACAATCACATACTTAAACAGCAAAGATGACCATACCAAGAATTCACAAGAGCCTAAGTATCTTTACGACTTCAAGATAGGTAAGGATGTTTTAAGTAAAACCCAAAGGTTGAATTAACAATTTCTGTGTATTAAAACCAATCACAAAGAGAGTGAAAAGAAGCAGACCATGAACTGGAAGGGGATATGTGGAGAGAATATCTAGGATAGAAGAAGAAACAAATACTCCTAAAATAAGTAAGTAAAGTATGACCCAATACAGAAGTCAACAAAAGACTTGAACAGGGACAGACGAGAAAACCAGAATGACCTACCAACGTAAGAAAAGATTTCATGAATGCCAAAGCAAACTCTGATGAGATACCATATCACACATGGTTGGCAACAGTTACAAACTGAAAAAAAGAAAAGACATTTTGCTGTTTTCTGTATGTAAAATAACAAGCAAAATTTTCATGTACTTATGGTACAAGTGTAAAATGAAATTCTGCCTTTCCTTTTTTTTTAATAATGTTATTAAATCATAATTGTGTACATTGGTACAATCATAGGGCAGAATGTGCTTCATATACAATCAGAAATATTTTGATCAGACTGTTATAGATAGCCTTCATGGCATTTTCTTGATCACTATATAAAGACATTGATACTCTACATTTTATAAGTTTCACCAGTACCCTGCTAAGATGCACCATAGGTGTGATCCCACTAATTGCCCTCCCTCTACCCATCCTCTCTCCTCCCATCCCATCCCTTTCCCTTTTCCCTGTATTCTGGTGCTATAATTGGGTTTTAGCCTTCATATGAAAGCTATAAATTAGCTTCATATTAGGGCTGAATACATTGGATACTTTTTCTTCTATTCTTTTTTTTTAATTTTTTTAAATAATTTTATTAAACCATAATTGTGTACATTGGTGCAATCATAGGGCACAATGTGCTTCATATACAATCAGAAATATTTTGATTGTACTGTTAGAGATAGCTTTCATGGCATTTTCTTGATCACTATATAAAGACATTGATACTCTACATTTAATAAGTTTTACCAGTACCCTGCTAGACTGCACCATAGGTGTGATCCCACTAATTGTCCTCCCTCTACCCATCCATCCCCCTCCCCTCCCTTCTCTTTCCCTTTTCCCTGTATTCTTGTGCTACAATAGGGTTTTAGCCTTCATATGAAAGCTATAAATTAGATTCATATTAGGGCTGAGTATATTGGATACTTTTTCTTCCATTCTTGAGATACTTTGCTAAGAAGAATATGTTCCAGCTCCATCCATGTAAACACAAAAGAGGTAAAGTCTCCATCTTGAGACAACTCTTTGAACAGCTGCATCTGAAGATGACTGTTAGAATATTGGACAAAGGATAGAACCAAAATGATCTAAAATCAGAAACTAGCCCAGGTCCCAGTGCATATGTGATTGAGGCACTTGCATTCTGGCCTAGGGCTCGCACTCTGATTTATGTAAATTATCCCTTTTTATGTCCGTAAAAGGTTGAATAATGCTTACATTTTGTGATTAATAAAGTGATGAAGTAGTGATGCTTGGGATTATTTCCCGCTGATTTCAGCATTTCCCTTTGTCCTCCTAGGGCCCAGTCCTATGCTGAGAGGCTGCGTCTGGGCTTGGCAGTCATCCACGGGGAAGCTCAGTGCACAGAGTTGGATATGGATGATGGTCGCCACTCTCCCCCTATGGTCAAAAATGCCACTGTGCACCCGGGCCTGGAGTTGCCATGTAAGATTAGCTCTGTGTTTTTATTTTTATTTAGAAATTGAAGAAGTAATGGGAATGGTTATGAGTTAGCACCTATGTGGGCATATGCTGTCTTGCTGTTTTTAAATAATTGGGTAATAATACATTTTGTAAAAGGAGGCTGTATGTGTTAAACCGATTTACTGACTCTGTAAAGATAATTGAAATCTGGGTAGCACTTGTCATTCAGAGAGCTGTAAATGAATTTAGCTTTAGTAAAAGAGTTGTATGTGTAATGGTATGAAATCCAAACCTTTTATGTTTTAGTAAGCTGGGTGGTGGCAGCCATACATCAAATACCAGACTTTGGCCATCACGTAACTTTTATTGCTTTATTTGAGCAGTGTAGCTCTTGGACCTCACCCCTGACTGACTTGCTGTTATTAATCTGCTAATCCAACAGTGTGGAAACAGTTTGCTTCCATGGACTTTTGAGTGGTGGTGACTAGCAGGCTGTACTGGAAGACATGTTTAAGTTTTTTAGAGGCAGAAGATTATTTAAAATCTGTATTTAAGGCCGGGCATGGTGGCTCACGCCTGTAATCCTAGCACTCTGGGAGGTTGAGGCCGTTCAGTTCGAGAACAGCCTGAGCAAGAGTGAGACCCTGTCTCTTAAAAATAGTCGGGAGTGGCTCGGAGCCTGTGGCTCAACGGGCTAAGGCGCCAGCCACGTACACCTGAGCTGGCAGGTTCAAATCCAGCCCCCGGGCCCGCCAAACAACAATGACGGCTACAACCAAAAAATGGCCGGGCGTTGTGGCAGGCGCCTGTAGTCCCAGTGACTTGGGAGGCAGAGGCAGGAGACTCGCTTGAGCCCAGGAATTGGAGGTTGCTGTCAGCTGTGATGGCATAGCACTCTACCAGGGTGACAGCTTGAGGCTCTGTCTCAAAAAGAAAAAAAAAAATAGTCGGGAGTTATGGCAGGCTCGTATAGTCCCAGCTTCTCAGGAGGCTTCGGCAAGAGAATCGCTTGAGCCCAAGAGTTTGAGGTTGCTGTGAGCTGTGACATCACAGCACTCTACCCAGGGTGACAGAGTGAAACTCTGTCTCAAAAAAAAAAAAAAATCTGTATGTTTTAGCCATGCCTCAAAAACATACAGGAGTGAGTAGAGGGAGGAAGTATTCGCGTGAGCACCTGCAGGGAGGCACCTGTCTAAGGTATAAATGTTTTGATTTGTTTTTCACTCTTTAAATTTCCCACTCCCGTGGCTTGGCACCTGCAGTTCAACAGGCTAAGGCGCCAGCCAAGTACACCTGAGCTAGCGGGTTTGAATTCATCCCGGCCTGCCAAATGATAATGAGGCTGTAACCAAAAAAAATAGCCGGGCGTTGTGGCCGGCGCCTGTAGTCCCAGTTACTTGGGAGGCAGAAGCAGGAAACTGGCTTGAGCCCAGGAATTGGAGGTTGCCGTGAACTGTGATGCCACAGCACTACCCAGGGTGACAGCTTGAGGCTCTGTCTCAAAAATAAATAAATAAATTTCCCACTCCGATTGTTAATAGGAGAAACAAATTAAGCAATATACTTTTGTTTAATTTAAATGTTTGCATACTTTTGTTTAATTTAAATGTTAGCATTTTATGTAGTTTTTGAGGATTTCATAATTAAAATTCTGGAATAGGCAATATATTGCCTATATATGTGGATATTTCAGAATTCAAAAAGTATACAGTCCTTTACAGTGCAGAGCCCTCCAGATCCCAGAGACTCTTCTGTGTCCCCAGCTGCTCGGATCTCAGGGTATTTGGTTCCATTTATGAGCAAATCTATATTTCTTTTTCTCTCATTGCCACACTAATAGTAGTATATTAGACATGTTCTGCTTCTTCCTTTATTTATTCAGTAGTTCCTTCCTTATCAGTGCATACAGACTTCTCTTTTTTAGTTTTATAGTTTTTTTAATAAATGTACCATAATTTATTTATTTTATTATTTTTTTTTTGTAGAGACAGAGTCTCACTTTATCACCCTTGGTGGAGTGCTGTGGCGTCACACAGCTCACAGCAACCTCCAACTCCTGGGCTTAGGCGATTCTCTTGCCTCAGCCTCCCGAGTAGCTGGGACTACAGGCGCCCACCACAGCGCCCGGCTATTTTTCTGTTTTGCAGTTCGGCCAAGGCTGGTTTTGAACCCGCCACCTTCGGTATATAGGGCCGGAGCCCTACTCGATGAGCCACAGGCGCCGCCCTTCCATAATTTATTTAATTAGTTCCCTGTTGGAGGATATGTAGGTTTTTTTAACCTTTGGCTGTGAAAACAAAGCTTCAATAATGATATCTGCTGATTATGTGTCAAGTGCTGTTGTAAGCATGTTAGAAGATCATTTCTTTTTTTCTTTTGTTTTGTTTTTGTAGAAGATCATTTCTTTTTTTCTTTTGTTTTGTTTTTGTAGAAGATCATTTCATTTGTTGCTCATACAACTTTTCATTGTAGGACTTTTATCATCCCTCATCATACTGACCAGAAGACAGCCAGGGTTGAGAATAAGGCAGCTGGCTCCAGAATCCACACTTCTTTGTTTAGCTTTTTATTTGAACTAACTTTAGACTTTCAGAAAAGTTGAAATAATACAGATTTCCACTTTACACTTCACTAAGAGATCCCAAATTTAACATTTATATACATGCTATTCTGTTTTGCACCACTGGAGAGTTAATTGTAGATATTATGTCCATTTGTCTCTAAATACTTCAGTGTATATTTTGTAAGATGACTCATTTATGTGACCACAGTATAATTATCAGACTCTGGAAACTAACATTGTTATAGTACTGTAATCTACAGGCTTTATTCGTTTTTTACCATTGTCCCACAGTGTCCTTTATAACAAAAGAAAAATCTCCTTTTCTAATCCAGGGTCACACATTGCATTCAATTGTCATTTCTTTTTAGTTTGATTTAATCTGGAATGGCTCCTTTATTCCTTGTTTCTTATGACCTTGGTACTTTTGAACAGTCAGGCCAGTTATTGTGTAGACTGTCCCCTAATTGGGGCTTGTTTATTGTGTCCTTGTGATGAGATTCAGGTTATGCGGCTTTGGCTGAATATCCCAGGAAGCACGTGGTGTGTCCTGCTACTGTCCATGTGTAGATTCTGATCAGTTGATTACAGCATGTCTGGCAGCGTTCTCTACTGCAAAGTTATTTTATTTCTCATTGTAATTAATAGTGTCTTATGTTAAGACTGTGTGAATATCCTGTTCCTCATCAAACTTAACATCTAATGATTCCTGCTTGAATCAATATTTTTTCATCAATGCAAATTATTTATTATGAAATCATTGGTGTCTTTTTTTTTTTGAGACAGAGTCTCACTATGTCGCCCTCAGTGGAGTGCTGTGGTGTCATAGCTCACAGCAACCTCAAACTCTTGGGCTTAAATGATTCTCTTGCCTCAGCCTCCCAAGTAGTTGGGACGGCAGGCGCCAGCCACAACCCCTGGCTTTTTTTTTTTTCTTTTTAAGCTTTTATTTTTTAATTTATTTAGCAGGCCCAGGCCAGGTTCAAACCTGCCACCCCTGCTACATGGGGCCGGTGCTCTAACCACTGGGCTATAGGCACCCCCCTAAATCAGTTTTTACTAAGATGGCCAAATGGTCATTTTTCTAATTTTAGCATTCGTTTCACATGTATTGGTTGACATTCAGCTATAAGAAAGCTTTCCCTTCTTCCCTATTCACTCATTAATTTATATTAGGATGAATTCATGGAATTTGGTTTTGTTTTTTTCAGAGACAAAGTCTCACTCCTTTGCCTTGGCTAAAACACAATTATCGCTCACTGTAACCAGCACTCTGGGCTCAAGTGATCCTCCCACCTCAGCTTCCCAAAGTGCCAGGATTACAGGCCTGAGCCAGCCTGCCTGGCCAGATTCATAAAATGTCACTTTACACAGTGGGTTATAATCCATTGTTACCACAGGTGTAGCTCAGAAATATTGCAGGTCTGGTTCCAGACAACCACAATAAAGTACATGCTTTAAAATACTAAAAAACGTTAACGATAATATGAGCCTTTCGACATGCCTTTCTCAGCTGAATCATTTCTAGCTTTTGATTTAAGTTAAGAGGCCATTATAGGCTTATCATTTGCCCAGAGTTCAATATTTTTGTGTCTTGGGGAATAGGAAGTTCCAAGGAGAGAGAGACAGAGAAGGGCCACTCAGTGGTGCAGTCAGAACATACAACATTTAGCTTAAGTTCACTGTTTTATATGGGCATGGTTGTGGCACCTCAAAACAATTCGATTAGTGATATCGAGGATCACTGGTAACAGAGCACCATAATAGATACGTGTATAATAGTGGAAAAGGTTGAAATTTTGAGAGAATTACCATATGTAACCCAGACATGAAGGGAGCACGTGCTGTGGGAAGGTGGTGCTCAACAACTTGCTCCACACACGGCTGCCACAAACCTTCAGTTATCGAAAATGTAGAATCTGTGACCCACAGCAAAACAAGTGCAGTCAGATGCATTTAATGCTCAGATTGTCTCAGATTTAGCCCAGGAAAACTCTTTCAGGTGTCTCTCGTGCCTTTTGACATGTACCCGTGATTTTTTGATACTTCCTTATTTTCCGCTATAACTAGACGTCCGTGTTCTTCTTGTGCTTTCTTAGCGCTGGAATATTGGCTATTTTTCCAAGGAGCACTGATTCCTTTAGTGGAGAATGGTATTTAGAAACCAAGATATAGGGAACTGGGCATTGTGGCAAGTTCCTGTAGTCCCAGCTGATCAGGAGGCTGCAGCAGGAGGATCATTTGAGGTTGCAGTGATCTGTGATGACGCCACTGCATTCTACCTGGGCAGCAGAGCCAGATGTGTCTCTAAGAAAAAGAGACAGAGTGGGCGGCGCCTGTGGCTCAGCGAGTAGGGCACCGACCCCCATATACCGAGGGCTGCGGGTTCAAGCCCGGCCCTGGCCGAACTGCATCAAAAATTAGCCGGGCGCTGTGGCGGGCGCCTGTAGTCCCAGCTACTTGGGAGGCTGAGGCAAGAGAATCCCTTGAGCCCAAGAGCTGGAGGTTGCTGTGAGCTGTGACTCCACAGCACTCCACCGAG
>CAUYON010054700.1:0-31589 GCA_963573935.1 Arctocebus calabarensis
GGATGTTGAACTATGCAACTGTTGGTGCCAATCTGCTTATAAAGGCAATGCTCTGGAGACAAAGTCTTCTCACAAACAGTGGACAGGCAGGTTTCATTATAATGTGTTCAACGACAATCCTCAGTTCATTAAACAGAGTCCGACAATATGGATTTCTTTGAGAGGAATATCGAAGAGTAAGGAATCTATAGTATATAAAAGGCTGAAGCAAACTTCCTTGACCACAAAGGGCCCCCGCCTTGGGGGCCGTTCGGGGTCGTATCTGCCATGAGGGACTCACATGAGCGTCTGCGACGCTTCAATCGCAGAGCGAAGAAAGAAGGGCCCGAATGTCAGCGCCGGCTTCCCAGACTCGGCCCGCTGACCCCGACGGAACTCGGAACCTACACCAGGAAAGGGCCTCGCCCGCCGGTGCAGCAGATGGGTCGAGGGCACCTGCAGCGGCCGGGAAGTACCTCCCCGGCACCGCCGAGATCAAAGCGGGCTGTTCAGAACGACAGGAACCGGAGGCGCTCCGACCAGAGGCCCTAAGTAACGCCGCCAGCTCCAGCTTCTGCCGCCGGCTCCAGCTTCTGCAGTAAATTTTAAAGAGTAGAAATTATTCCTTGCATCTTCTCCGACCATCATGGAATAAAAGTTGAACTCAATAACAACAGAAATTTGCATACTCATACAAAAACATGAAAGCTAAAAAGATCTATTCAAAACGTAGGAAGTTGACCAATGGATTTGAACTTAATGAAGTTCAAAATGTTCATGTTTAATGTGGTTTTTCAAATGCTGCCACACTGCAAGTTAACTCTAAGAAAACACCACTTACTAAGTTTTGGCATAGTATGAAGAATATACACTAGAATCTAAAAACATACTTCTCTCTTTTCCAATTACCTGTCTGTGAGAGCATATTTCCTTTATATATTTCAATCAAAATAATATGTAGCACTGGATGCAAAAGCAGAGATCAGAATCTAGCTGTATTCCACTAAGCCAGAGGTTAGAAATTGGCAATAATGTAAAACAGTGCCATGCTTTTTACTGATTTTGTAAAAGTTAGGTTTTTTTTGGTTTTGTAAAAGTTACTTTTTCTCCCATAAAATTTTATGTGTAGTATGCTAAGATGTAATGAGTTTACTCTTATTTTTAAATTAATCTGGAAATAAATATTATAAGATTAAAAAAAAAAGACTAACACTTGCTTGAGTTAGATGGGGGTGGAGATCTAAAAGGCAATCTCCAAATAAAGCTGGAGACTCAAAAGTTTGCATCCCCAGGAAGAATGAGAACTATTAATAAACAGGAAACAAACACATTGTGAAGAGTAACCCTGAGCTGGCACTGTGAAGTAAGGGTGGGATACATATCCCTTGAGAACTCATAACCACAAGCTAATTCCCTCATAGACTGTAACCCTAAAGTAATGCCACTCGCGGGGACAAAAAAAATTTTTTTAAAAAGCGCCAAATATTAAAAAAACCAAAGAACTGCCCCCCACACACACACACATAATTCCCCTTCTGCTAAGAAGTCTCAGGTGACAGCACTCCAGTTTTTTGATAAAAACAAGTAAATATTCTCTGTGTCAATTCAGTTTAATCCTGGCTATAAAATAATTCTAAAAGATTAAAAACCTCAGAAACGGGTAGAGCCTGTGGCTCAAAGGAGTAGGACGCCAGCCCCATATGCCAAGGTAGTGGGTTCAAACCCAGCCTTCACCAAAAACTGCAAAGAAAAAAAAAACCCAGAAACTTGATTACCTAAATACGTTATAAAAACAACAAAAAAAGCATACACATAGGAACTATGAGAAAACAAAGCATGATCAGCAGAACCAACAGAACCAAGAGACGGTTACCTGAGATGTGTAAAGGCATAGCTATTACGATTAGCAGACTCAAAACAGAAAACAGAATACAAAGTGGAGAGAAAGCATTCAAAGGTATAATATCTGAGTATTTTCCAGAGATGTTTAGACAATATAAAACCATACTCAAACCTATAAATTCAGTAAAAAACTATACCAAAATATGAAATAATTATAGCAATAAAGCTCTAGAGTAAAATGGAACCCCAAAGATTAAAAAGAAGACACTAGAAAAATAGCAAATAACTTTCAGAATTAAAGCAGTTCTATTTGTAAAAATCAGTATTTTACAGTTTTTATGCTTTCTTAGATGTCTTCCACGAACAAAAAGAAAATTTACATAGCTTTAAAAATAGACTAAAATTCATTCTCTCTCATGATTACAATAAAGATCCATTGAAATTTTCCTAAAAATGCATTCTGGAATCTTAGGGATCTTAGTTTTTCCTAAGACCTTGAAACACTTAACTTCTCCATCATCCCAAGTGTCATTTCATCATTACTCACCAATTATTCCCTACTATGCTAAGACTAAAACAATAGAGATATTGAAGAATCATGGAATAATCTAGAAGGATAATGAGATAAATCATAATTTATCATCCTTAAGTTTTCTTGCTGTGTTGCCCAAAGTACCCATCATCTTTCAAAGAGGTCTGCAGATACCATCGCTGAAGTTTTCTTTAAGCTTTGAACTCAGTTACAATTTCAAAAATGTTTTCTTTCCACTTAAAATTACAAAGAAAAAAAGACTGACAGAGGAAGGTGTTTCCCAACTATTAGACTCAGAGGAAGACTGCAGAGACAGAGAACAAATACTGCCTAACAGAAATAGAATTCAAGCTGCATACATACTTTTCCATAATTTTAATGCAAATTTAAAATGTAAATTGTCTAGTAAAGTGTAAATTTTAAAAAGTAAAAAGCAAGTAAAAGTACTTTTAATAACACAGTTTAATCTAATACATACAATATATACAAAATATTTCAGCAGGCCATGTAATCAATATAAAAACTGAGATACTTTGCATTCTTTTGTGTACAATGGTTTTAAAACCTATATGAACTTAACATTTCCAGAATGCCTTGATTCAGACTAGCCACATTTTAAATGCTCAAAAGTGACATGTGAACTGGTACCACAATGTACAATGTATAGCAAAATGGCAATACCTCAGATCATGAGACTTCAGACAAGGATACCGTAGATGAATTTTCTCACTATAAAGAATCAATAAGGAAAAAGGAAATCTGGTATTCTCTTTGAGCTATTCATTCAATGGAAACAACTTTATTTCTGATTGTTTTGCATGAAGAACTTGAAGTATATCATTGTGTTTTTAAAAAAAATATGCAACAGTGTTTTTTACTTTTTCTAATGCTTGTACATTAAGATTTGACAAATCCTTTACTTGACTAAAGTGTATACAAAGGGGACCAGAAGGAGATGGATGTCAAAAATTAAAAAAATTAAGAGTGACTCATTGTAGTTAGTATTTGTAAAACTAAAAACAAAAATACTTTGCAATGATGCAGTAAAGAAATTAGCTAGCAATTTCTTCACCAATTTTTTAACCATCAAATTTTTCAAAAGTATTAAATTCTAACAGTACACATCCATGAAAAAGAACCAGATGTAATGATAAGCTAGAACCCGTCAGCAATGTATTTTTCAAGGCAAGTCATATATTAGACCACAAATTAAGTCTTAATAGATTCTAAAAGGAAGATACATGTATCATACAAAGTATCTGCTTTAATCACAACAGGAGGAAATTAGAAATCAATAATTGAAGAAAAACTAAAAAATTCAAAAATTAGTAGAAATTAAATCATGCATTCTTTTTTTTTTTTTTGGGACAGAGCCTCAAGGTGTCACCCTGGATAGAGTGTCGTGGCATCACAGCTCACAGCAAACTCTAATTCCTGGGCTCAGTCTCCTGCCTCCACCTCGCAAGTAGCTGGGACTATAGGTGCTCGTCACAATGCTCGGCCATTTTTGGTTGCAGCCAACATTGTTGTTTGGCGGGCCAGGCAGGATTCGGACCGGCCAGCTCAGGTGTATGTGACTGGTGTCTTAGCCCGTTGAGCCACCAGCACCAAGCCTAAACCATACACTCTTAATAAACCAATAGATCAAAAAGTCACAAGGGAAATTAAAAAATATTTAGAAAAGAATGAAAATGAAAACATAACATGCCAAAACTTATGGGAACAATAAACGAAGTGCTCTGAGGGAAATAAATGATTACATTAAAAACAAAACAAATACTGACCGGCACAGTGGTGTGCCACTGCAATCTCAGATCCTGGGGGCCGAAGAGAGGATCTGCTGAGCCCAGGAGTTCAAGGCCAACCTAGGAAACATACTGAGACCCTATCTCTAAAAAAATTTTAAATTAAAAAAACCCCAAATGACCTCAAATCAACATTTTTTATTGTGGCTGCCTTAAAATCATTGTCTAATAATTCTGGCAGCTCCATCATCTTAGTTGGCATCTTACATAAATAATGTTCAATGAGCAATTACAAACACATCTGAGACAAAAATAAAGGGAGAAAAACTCAGAGAAGAAATATAAAATCTTAGCAAAGAAATAAAAGATATAAAGAACTAAATGGAAATTTTAGAATTGAAAAATATAATAACCACTATAAAAAGCTCAATGTATGGGTTCAATAGCACAGTAGAAGAACACAGGAAAGAATCAGTAAACTAGAAGACAGGACAATGGAAATCACCCAACCCCACCCATGGAAGAAAAAAAGTGTGAAAAGAATAGGGCCTCAGGGCCCTGCAGAACTACAGTAAGAAATCGAATACGATTCCACAGAGTCCTGGAAAGAGAGGAGACAGAAAGAGCTAAAAGTAAGGTCAATGAAATATGGCTGAAAACTCCCAAATCAGGCAAGAGATATTTTCCTCCCCATTCAAAAAACTGATAGGACTCTAAACGGGAAAAATTCAAAGAAATAGACACCAAGATACATAATCAAATTTCTGAAAACTAACAAGGATAAAATCTTGAAAGCATCCATTTTTGAAATAATATACAAGGGGAGAAAAGCACAGAAGAGAAAAATAATTAATATAACAGCTCATTTTTTTTTTTAAGCCAGAAGGAAGTAGCACGATATTTTCCAAGTGCTGAAAAAAAAACAAAAACAAACAAAAAAACTGTCAACCCAGAGGCCTATATCCAGAGTGATCAGAGTTAAGACATTTTAAGGTCCTTGGAATGTTTAGGAGGAAAGTGAAGATAATAGGCAATTATTAAAAGAATAGATATAAACTGAGGGAGGAAAAGTAGAAAAAGGGAAAAAAAAAATCTATCACTAATCCAAAAGCAAGTAAGAGAAAAAAAAAATCATAGAAAAAGCCAGAGTGATATACATATGGTTGAACTAAGTCCAATTATGTCAATAATGATAACACATTAAGTGCAAAATTTTAACACTCCCTTCTTCTTATAGATAAAGGGCTAGGATTAGAAGAGATTTAAACGGCTTGCTTAACAACTTTGATCAGATTATATATAGTCCACTGCACAGGTGAAATAGAGAATACACATCATTTTTAAGCACATATGGCAAATTTTAGTAAACATCTCATATACAACTTGAAAAGCTCAAAATGCAATACTCTTGACCCCCTGTGGACTACTGACCCAATGGAACATAACATATTGTAAAATCTAAGAATGAAAGGCAAGCTAATCAAGCAAAAGGGTCTTGTGAAGATGATAACTTGCATCTACCACTGTTTAACAAACTAGTCCTGTGTCTGCTTTGGAACTATTCTCTTCGAATGTACTTTTTAGAAAATAATTTCTATAATTAGCTTAGATTAACCTGAGTCCTGAATTCTTTGAACTGCTTCTGTTTAGTTCCCAATACTTGCTGTACATTTAATTATTGATTCATTTTTTTTTTAAATTAAATCATAGCTGTGTACAATAATGCATTTACCGGGTACAAGGTGCTGGTTTTATATGCAGTTTGAAATACTTAAAACAAACTGGTCAGACCACACCTATGGTGCATTTTACCAGGATACATGTCAAATCTACTAAGTGTAGAGTATAAACGTCTTAACATAATAATTAAGAAAGTGCGGTGAAGGCTATGTTTAATTATTCACTTTATACAAAGAAGGTCAAAGTATAAACAGGAACTATATTCTCAAATAGTGAAGAATAACAATATTCTTGGAAAGATAAATTTCACGCTATTGCAATGAATAGAATGAGTAACGTATGCACAATTCTCATGAGAAACTTCTGTCTGGAACCTATGCCAGTTTGCAACTTAATGTGGAATGTGCCCACTAAGGCAGCTTAAAATGAAGAAATGAAGACACAACTGACCCTCACTTTTGCCCACCATTTGTTTCATTTCCTGGAAGACTATGGTGCTTTCTCTCCACTGGGCTGAGTTTTATGGGGTGTGTCTACACGTTACAGCTTTGTTATTCTTTGTTCTCTGAAGTTAGATCTACCTTTCTTCCTCAAATACCACAGGTGCTTAAAGAATGCTTGTCATTCAGCAAAACATATTTACTGGCATTATATTTAATACCAAATATTAACTTGTTTTTACCTACCATTTAAAAACCCCTAAAGTAGATGCATTTCTTGTTTCTATCAGTTGTAAAATAAAGTGTGTTACTAGAAAAACCTTTATTTGGCATAGACCTTTCGTTGGGATGAAAAATCAACTGACTTTCTCCCACTCATGTAGAAATATATTGTTTTGCTTAATTCTACCTTTATAGATGATCAATTTCCTCATTCATTCAACCTCAGGGGGTTTTCCTGGGGTGTCTAGTTTAAGAAGGAAGAGATAGAAAAACATGACAAGCAACAGCTACTTGATTTCCTATTCAGTAAGTAGAAAATGATTCTAGAAATGAAAGTACATGTTCATCATGTAGACCGACATGGTTCGAATTACTCAAACGCCAAATAAAATTTTAACTTCTCCTTAGTTATTTCTAGGTTTTGATTCTGAGACACTGTACTTAGGCATTTTGTTAATTTTATTCTAGAATTTGTTTCTAACCAAAATCATTTAGAAATTTAAGTAGGACAATGATAATGGTTCAGAAATATACTTAAAAAAATAAAAACTCACTCAGGGAGCCTTCATGCTATTTTTTTTTTTTAATCTCCAGGCAAATAATAATGCTAAATAGCATTAGCAGTAGTTGCCACGTTGTTAGAATGTGTGAAAATGACCATTTGGAAATTTCTAGGCTGGCAGAAGTTTTTGAAGGTAAATTCACTGGTGAAAACCTATTGGCAAAGCCACACGACTATTATTTGTACCGTGGCATTTCCACACAAGTTCTATCTAGCCCCAACTGTCTGCAAATAGAAGCAGGAGGAAAAGAGAGAAGAGAAAGGTCCCTTGCGCTCCTTGGGGAATTAAGAGATGACAAACTATTAAATGCACAGCAGGAAGCAAGTCCTCTCAGCCCTTCAAGCACATCTGTCAAACCCTAGTTCTGAGAATAGAAGATTCTAAGCTCCATTTGAGTGTCACTATAAACTCCTCTCCGGGCCAGATGATTTTATGCGCATATTTATATCCAAAGTACAAACAACTTAAAGTGTTTATGCTTAGTAGTAATGGAAGTCATGTGTTTTCTTCAAATGCAATGAGGGAAAGAGAGTAAAGCTTTATTCAGAGTTAAAGCCTGAAGATATACGGTATCTGTGGAAAACCTGGCCTACAAATGAAAACGCACTGTTTACCTAGCCCGTTTAATTATAGAGAACATGCATTTTTATCCTTTGCATACAATTCCTGAAGCCTCATTTTTCGGTTTTCCAGTGTGCGTTCGGCTCTGCAGTGTTGCCTGAAGCTGTGGAAGTGTCTCGGCTCCTCTTTCAGGGTCTAAAAAAACTCCGGCCACACACATTCCTGTGGTTTTGTTATCTCCATTTCCTGCAAGGTCTCAGCAGTGAAGGATGCCTTCACCAAGCCCCCAAAGAGAAGGGCAAAAACAATGAGGAGAGCCCTCCTGGGGTGTGCTGGGGGTGGGGTAGGGGCTCTGGCGTCAGCCTTCCTGCTGAGCAGCCTAAACTACAGGAGGCCAGCCGCGGACTCTGGCTTCTTCCTACTGTGAGAGTCCTCAGAATCTGTCACTGAGCACAACCCTGAGGGGTCAGCCTCACCTCAACTTCTAATCACCAGTGATTTGACCTGTGTAAGGGAACAGCTCACTGCCTCCACACTGTCCCTACCTCCTGCCCAGACAGAGACCGGTAGGGGTTAATCTTAAAGGGGCTGAGGGGACATGGAAGGGCGAATACCCGCACAGCTGCTGGTCCTCAATTTATAACTCTTTGGTGCAGTCCAGCTCTTCTTTTTGGAGAGCCAAGGTCCCCGCCTCTGGCCATGTTCACCGCCATCAATTGCGCGCATCGCCTCTCCAGAGGACTCAGACACTGGAGTGCGCCACCCACCAGGGCCTGCTGTCCCGCACCTGCCCATCAACAGGACTCAATGATGACTTCACAGTACATTCACTTGAGGCTCCTAGACCTTTTTGCTTTAAAATTAAAAAAAAAAAATGATACTCCTCGACTTCTTCTTCTTTTTTGTTTTATTAAATCATAGCTGTGTACATTAGTGCAATCATGGGGTACAATGTGCTGGCTTCATATACAATCTGATATATTTTCATCCAACTGTTCGACATAACCCTCATGGGATTTTCTTGGTTATTGTATGAAAACATACGTATTCTGCATTTAGTAAGTTTCACCTGTACCCTGCTACGATGCATCAACCTCTTCTTGTTGCTCTTTCTGTCTTAGTGGAGCGACTGCCTCTGTCTCAATTAGACAGCCCTGTCTGCTCATCTCGGCTGCAGAAGAGAGCATCCGAAAACTCATTCTTTCTACACTTATATTCTAATTTTCAAAGAGCTTGGTACTTCATCCTAGGTAATTTTTATTCACTCATCTTCAGTCTGATTCCACAGATATACTAGCCAGACACCACTGAGAATTGAGTTTCCCTCAGCACTTTGAATAGCCTCCCAAAACGGTTGCTATGAAGAAGCAAATATCCAGGAAGGAAAACAAAAAATAAAAACAAAGTAATTTGTAGAGTTGGATTAAAAACTGAACAGATATCTCTACAGTAGGGTTTTTGTCATCATTTCCCTGTTGCATATAAACAATTTTAAGTAGAACCTAATTAAAGCTAAAAGAACCAGCTAACAACTATAATTTTAAACTTCCTTTAATGTAGAACCTTGGCCTGCTTCATACATTTTTGCATCACACCCACACATCCTGAGAAAAAAATAGACATATGATTATTTAAGCTACATACATTATATTAACTGAAGATCTAATCATCTCTTACCTGTAAATATGTTTCCAAACCTTGTCGTCGTTGTTCTAACACTTTTGGAACCCAGTTCCTAACATGTTTCGAAGGAATTTCTGGAGTTTTTATACATTTCTTAAGCTAGAAAGACAGAACAGAAAAAAACCCAGAAATGTCTGTTAATTATAATGACATTATTTGGGGGGGAAAAAGGCCAATGAAAGAAAGTGAACCGCTTCTATCTCCAATAAAAAAAATAGAGGAACATATAATCACATTGAAATTCTGTCAGAAATTCTTTATTTAGGTGCCTAATTATTTGGATTTTAGTACAAGGGTTTTGCATTTTGGTCATGTTACTGTGCCTATTTCAGATTGGAATTATTTTTCCTATAAAATTAAAAGTCCAATCAATGAGTTAAAAAGAAGTAAATTTAGTTTAAAAAAATCAATAAATACAACAAAATCTTGCCATGTATTAAGTACTTTTCTGATAAAAAGTCATTCTACGTATTTTTCCCATAAAGAAAGCAAAACAGGCTCAGCGCCTGTGGCTCACCGGGCTAAGGTGCCGGCCACATATACCTGAGCTGGCGGGTTCGAATCCAGCGTGGGCCCGCCACTCAACAATGACAGCTGCAACCAAAAAATGGCTGGGCGTTGTGGCGGGCGCCTGTAGTCCCAGCAACTTGGGAGGCAGAAGCGGAAGACTCGCTTGAGCCTAGGAATTGGAGGTTGCTGTGAGCTGTGATGCCACAGCACTCTATCTAGGGTGGCAGCTTGAGGCTCTGTCTCAAAAAAAAAAAAAGAAAGCAAAACAAAATGTAATTGTTTATAACCATTGTCCCTAGAAATGCCACACGAACATCATTTGGAGAGGGAGCCAAACAACTCAGAGGCTAATGTTTCCAACGTTCGTAACAATGAGGCGTGCAAGCTCTGTTGCCTGGGCTACAGGTACATAGTGTCATCATAGCTCACAGCAACCCTAAACTCTTGGGCTCACGTGATCCTCCTGCCTTGTCACCCCAGTAGCTGGACCTAAAGTGCACACCATGGCTTTCCATTCATGCAAACAGAATGACGGTTCTTAACTAGCTCTGTCCTGGCAGCAGATTTGGGAGGAAAAAGAAACATTCTATTGGAAGTTAAGCTAGAACTTCCTGTGGTGGGTAGAATAATCCCCCTTACCCAACGATATCTACATTCTAAATCTGTGACTGTTATCTTATGTGGCAAAAGGAACTCTGCAGATTGGACTGAATTAGAGATCTCAAAATGGGGAGGTTTTACCTGATTACCCACGTGGGTTCAGTGAATCACAAGGGTCATAATAAGAGGGAGGCGGCAGGGTCAGAGTCAGAAGAGATGGGAAGACTGGACTCTGACCGAGGAGGAAGCGCGTTCCTAAAAGCTGGAAAGAGAAGGGAATGGATTCTGCCCTAGGCTGCCAGGAAGAACACAGTGCTGCTGACATACTGGTTTTAACTCCAACTCAATTTGGACTTCTGACCTCAAGAAGTATAAAAAAATAAACCTGTGTTTAACCACTGAGTTTAAGTTTAAGGTAACTTATTACAGCAACAATAGAAACCTAATACAGTGCCTCTAAAAATGAATCTCAATGTTCCAATTAAAAAACTGGGTAAACACACCAAGTTCACTCCTTTCGTATACATGCAAAGAAACAGCATAATAATAAGAAAAAACACAGAATGAAATCCGGACAGCCAAATCTGTAATAATAAATTCTTCCCATTCACAAGAACATATTCACCAATGACCATTCGAAGCTGAAATCTGTCATACATCGTAAAGAAGGAGCCTTGGGTGGCACCTGTGGCTCAAAGGAGTAGGGCGCAGGCCCCATACACTAGAGGTGGTGGGTTGAACCCGCCCCGGGTCAAAAAAAAAAAAAGAAGGAGCCTGTGAAAATTGTGGTTTTCAAGATGGCTGTCTGCGTCCTAAAATGTTGAGGTTTCAGGCAGCTGCCTGGGTCCTCAGTTCTTGGAGTGCTTTTGATGGAAAAATAGGCAGATACTCTAAAGTAAGGCACACATGAAATGACGTTTACAGGATAAGAAAATTTACAAAGCCAGACAGGTTTGCCATAGACAGTGAACAGGCCTCCACTGGCATGGCAAGAGGTAAAGAGGCCTTGAGTATGGTTCTCTTTTATACTGCCTGGGTTGGGCCCACCTTGAGATGCAGAGGTCACCTGGGAACCAGAGTCTGTCTGTGCACGTGGACTCTCACGAGCCCCCCTGAGAGCCCACTGTGAGGGGCTGTGTACTGAAATGTGGATTTAAGCAAACGACATAATTAGCGTTAAGGCTGTTCTAGGTCACATTCAAGACTCCATCATACCTGTTGCTAGGCCAGATAGCCTTCTACCTCCTTGTGCATTTGGCATGCTAAGTTCTGACTGGTAGATTGGTGGGACCGTCCCTCCTCCCCAGGTGTGGACAAACACTGGGGACAGAATTTAGGTGGGTGGCACCAAGGAGGAGACCTGTCCCCACCCACTCCTAGGAGAGCCAGGGGAGCGGGGCAGCTGCCATGCCTCTGAGGTAGAGCCTCCCAGTGATAAAGGAACAAGAGCCAGGGTCCCTGATGATCATGAAACCACTACACTGTCCCCAGATGCTGATGTGAGAGGAACACAAAGTTGCAGCTCTTACTGTCACCGGTATTTTGGATTGAGAGTCACTTGCGGCCAAATCTAAACGCACGTGAATAACGGATGTGTCTGGCACTGCTAGCTGCCTACCCCAATATTCCTTCCCTTCTTTTCTTTGGAAAAAAACCCCAAAACGGTGTTATTCAGAGGGCCAACATGCTGAGCTAAAATCCTTAGTTTCCCAGGTTCCCTGTCATTAGGGAGCCCAGAGTTTACTGAATCAGGCTCCTGTTTTCCTAACCAAAAAACAACAAAAAAAGGCTCTTCTTTCTGCCAGAAATGCAGAAACAATGCGTACAGGGACGGCACCTGTGCCATAACGAGAGGGTGAACATCACCTGCTTGGGAGGACAGGGAGGCAGGAAGACAGAGGAGCCGAAGACGGATGTCGGTAACTGCTGTACCTTTGCCTGCCTTTAGTTTTCCTGCAAAGTGAGAGTAACAAATCTCTCACCCGTTTAAGAAACCTAGTCAAGTGTCTCTTGTATGCAGTGAGACAGCCCTAATGTAAAGGCATCAGTTGTTCTGGGGATTTTAAGTCAGCCATCCAAGGAGATGGTGGGTAGGCCTCTGGATATGAGCGTGCAAATCTGGGAGTCAGAATACCTACGAGGTATTTAGGGCCATGGAATTAAAGGATGGATGACACGGGGAGTCAGTCTAGAAGGAGAAAATGAGCTGTGGTGGACAGAACCCCAAGGGGTCCCAAGGCACATGCTTTGTGTGATCCCCTTCTCTGGAACATGGGCAGGGCTGTGGCTATGACGGGATGGTCACTCCCAGGATTACACTGTGTAGCAGATGACTTAGTCCTAGCAGACTGCCAGCTTTGAAGAAGTAAGCTGTCATGTGACAAGGGCCATGTGGCTGGGACCTGAGCTGAAAGCTGCCCCTGGCCTCCACTCAGCAAGAAAAAAGGGACCTCAGCCCTGCAACTGCAGGCCACTGAACTCTGCCTGAATGAGCCTGGGACACCCCGAATCTCACACGCGATTATAGCCTTAGCAGACACCTTGACTTCAACCAGGTGAGACTCTGAGCAGAAAACCACTAAAGATTTTTCTGGTCCAGGGCAAGTCTGAGGTAATAAATACGTTGTTTGAGCTGCTACATTTGTGGGAATTGGTTAGACTGCAGCAGAAAAGTAAAACAATGGCTGAGGTCTGAGACATCCAACTCTGAGAGACGGAGAGGGGAAACAGGCCATCAGTGAGGACGGGGAGGGCGTGACTCCATCAGGACGCCGATCACGAGGGCTACACCGAGGAGGGAGTGGGGCTGGGGCAGAGGCTTCATCTGCAGTCTTACACTCTGGAAGGCCATGGCGGGTGGATCCCTTGACCTTAGGAGTTTGAGACGAGCCTGAGCAAGAGCGAGACCCCATCTCTACTAAAAAAAAAAAAAAATTAGAAAAACTAACCTGACGTGATGGCTGGCACCTGTAGTCCCAGCTACTCAGGAGACTGAGGCAAGAGGATCACCTGGGCCCTGAGGTTGCTGTGAGCTATGACACCATGGCACTCCACCAGGGTGACAGAGTCAGACTTTGTCTCAAATAAAAAAGAAGGGAAGTGGGAGGGAGAGGCTCTTCTAGCAAAGAATTCTACTAAAAGAGAAGCAGTGCAATGGGATGAATGTGGACGGGGAGCATGGGGCCAAAAGCAGGATTAATTTTAATGGTGAGACTGATTCGGTGTTGAGGGGGAATGGATGATGTAAGAGAGAGGAGGAGGCAAAATTCATGACTGCCTGCAAAGGAGTAAATATGTATCTCACCTCAGCACCGCTGGAGATATTTCTCCACAAGAACAAGGCCAAAATGCTGCGTTGTTCTGTGGTAATAAGCCTGGTAAGTTTCAGTTTAAACATAACTCACTTGCTTTGAAATTACTGAGTCATATCATATCTTATATTTCAGAACAGAAAATCAACTCCATTATCTGTCTTTAAAAAAAAAAAACAACCTTGAAGGTAACAGCACTGAAGACATTTTTCCTTTTCACTGATGTCAGGAGCACTGAGGAAGGGGCTCATCACAGCTGCTGGGGCCTGTGACAGCGTCGGGAGGTGAGTAATGAATTGCCTTAGATGAGAGACAAACCCAGACAATATGTTTCCAGTAAGGCTCAGCTGCTTGCAAGATAAATACTCCTCTGCTGCTTCCTCCGATGATTAACTGTCCTGGCCATGCTGTGTCCAGGCAAACGGCCTTTCTGATCCACCCAGATAAGCAGCAGATTCCATGATACCACAAACACAATCCCCTTTTCCTGGTGTGACCACGCCCTTTTTCTTTTTACACGGCTAAGAGAATTAACCCAGACGTAACCGCGCACACACCTGCCCTCATACCTACAGCTCACGACAACTGTGAGCCACAGAAAGGATCAGAAATACTTTCCCTAAGCATGTGAATAAAAAGAACGGAAAAAGGGGTAAAAAGTTAAAGTAGTAGGGACATTTGGAGACCGATCTAATCTTTTCCCCCATTCCATCACCCCTATTTCCTCAGGGTTCCCTATTGGTTTGATCCCGTATAGCGGCCTTCTTCTTATGAAATGTGTACTTCCTCAAACTAAACATAAGTGATGAAGTATTTTATTGAAGCCAAAAGTAGGCAATAACAAAAGTGAAGATAGTTAATTAATTATTATTTTTGAGATGGAGTCTCTGTTGCCCTGGGTAGAGTGCCAGGTTTCGCAGCTCACAGTAACCTCAAACTCCTGGGTTTAAATGATCCTCCTGCCTCAGCCTTCCAAAGTGCAAGGATTATAGGTGTAAGCCACAGCGCCTGGCCAAGATAGTTAACTTGACCCTGAATCAGCACTATGCTTCCCTGAAACCTTTGTGAATAAAAAGGTGACCCCAAATTGATACAAAATAGCTGGAAGGTCATGTAAACTAATTTACGCTTAGCAGTCTGCAATGCAGGGAAGGTTTTTCTGCCCAGATGTGTGATTTGGGGCCCAAGAAGGTAAAAGTCTTTTCAAGCACTATTTGGGGGTGGGGGGACAGGAGAGACAGAATCTCTGTCGCTCCTGGGTAGAGTGCCATGGTCTAATCATAGTTCACAGCAACCTCAAATTCCTGGGCTCGTCAGCATGGCTTCAGTTTACTGCTGTCCACCCAGTACCTCCCAAGGAGCAAGCTTCTCTGGGACATGCAGCAGCTCCTCCACCCTGAGAACATACCCCACCGCACCTTGTGTAAGGCCATCACTGCTGGTTACTTTTGCCACACAGCACGGTTGACTCGTAGTGGCTACCAAACAGTGAAACAGCAGCAGACAGTGTTCATTCATCCCAACTCCTCCCTCTTTGAGCAGCAGCCACGCTGGCTGCTTTACCATGAACTTGTCTTGACCACCAAAGAGTTCATGAGACAGATATTGGAAATTGACAGCAGCTGGCTTCTGGAGGTGGCTCCCCACTATTACAAGGCCAAGGAGCTAGAAGATCCTCATTCTAAGATAATGCCCCCCAAAATAGGCAAGACAAGAGAACTGGGGTAACAGGAAGGGACATAAATAGAATTTGACACCAGCTCCTTTTCTTTCTATACATTATTTAATATCCATTAAATAAAATTATTTTTGGAATAAAAAAAAATTCCTGGGCTCAAGCGATTCTCCTGCCTCAGCTTCCCAAGTAAGTGGGACTACAGGTGCCTGCCACAAGGCCTGGCTATTTTTCTATAATTAGCGGAGATGGGGGGGTCTCACTCTTGCTCTTACTCAGGCTGGTCTCCTCGAACCCCTGAGCTCAAGTGATCCGCCTACTTAAACCTCCCAGAGTGCTTGGATTACAGGCGAGAGCCACCTTGCCTGGACACAAGTGCCACCATTTAAAATAGTGAATCATTTTGCTGTATGGGGTGTGGACAGGAGCACTGCAGCACAGGGGAACGTGCGTACAAGCTTGAAGGCGCACCTGCCACCAGAGCCTGTTCCTGAGCTGACCCAGAGAACAGGATGGGGTTTGTTTTTGCGTCACTGTGGTGGTGCTCTTCCCACGGAACTCTAGCAGAGTGGGAGCGACAGAGAAATCAGGGCAAGTGCAACCTGGGTCACTCTTCACAGTGAGCATAAATAATCCCCCACAATAGAAACTTTTCTTCCCAATCAAAATCTCTCTCCAGAGAGATTTAACATGCATAATGTTCGCCAATATCCCACTTACCAAGTGCTTATTTAACACCTGACATACACAGGTATGCCTAAGACTCCAACAGTGTGCAAGACACAAAAGAAGACCTGGCCCCTATCTTTAAAAAAGTCCTTTCTAATTAGACAAAATCTAGGGATCACAAAGGTGTAAATCATCTCTTAAATGTTTCTAACGTTCAAGTAAAAAGCTCTATTCTAAATGGGACAGGAGATCTAATACAAACAGAATAGGGAATAAAGAGAGCTGACGCGTAAGAGAGAGCACGTGAAAGGTCTTGGTGTGGTGTGAGCACGGGAAAGACGTTCAGCAGGGCACAGGCAGACGGGGTGATGGGGAGACTGGCTTGGCTGTCACTGACGATTTCTTAGGAGGAGAAGTGAGAAAGACAGTCAGCCAGTAAAGGGGCTAGTAGTTCCTTCAAAGATGTCCAGGTCCCAGGGCCCTGAATCTACTGTGTGTTTGCTTTCATGGAAAAGGGGCTTTGCATATGGGCTTTAATGAAGAATCTTGAAATGGAAAGATTTTCCTGGATTATCTAGATGGCCGCAGTGTCACCACAAGGGGGAAGGAGTGTGAAGTCAGAGAGCAGATGTGACAACAGATGTGAGGATGGAGGCAGAAGGGGGAGTGACATGATTGCCACCTTTGGGGACGGAGAAGGCCGTGCATCACACAATGCTGGCAGCCTCTAGCACAGTGGTTCTCAACCTGTGGGTCGCTACAGGGTTTCTGCATTAGGAAGACTGAGAACCACTGGTCTAGAACATGGAAAAGACCAGGAAACAGACCCTCTCCTGGAGTCCCCAGCAGGACTGTAGCCCTGCTGACCCAGTCGAGGAAGACAGTAAGTGTGTGTTGCTGGAAGCCAGTAGGTTTCTGGCGATTTCTCACAGTAGCAATAGGAAACTATTAACGACATAGGGTTTAAGATTACGGCCTTGAGAGTCAGCGTCTGTGATGTGGTAGACAGTAGAGACCTATTTCGGTACATGTGAGTGAGACAATGAAGATGAGAATGCTTTAGGAAAACTTGTCTGCAGCAGAGAACAGATGAGAACATGGAGATCTGAAATGGTTACAGCAACCCTGACATAAAGTGGTAAGATTCTGGACTGGAGTGGTAGGAGCAGAAAACAAAAAGGCACATAGGATGCTAATTTGGAAGGACAAATCAACAGGACTTGGTAACACTCTGGATAATGCAGGGTAACAGAAAGGTACCAGGAGATGCAAGGTTCCAAACTTTGGGGTGGCTTCAGTGAGTGTCATGGGAACAGGGCAGCAAGACGTGTGTCTCAGTGATGCCTTTAAAAGTATAACCACATACTGGCTGGGCGCCCATAGCACAGTGGTTAAGGCACCAGCCTCATACACCGAGGTTGGCAGGTTCGAACCCAGCGCGGGCCAGCTAAACAATGACAACTGCAACAAAAAAATACCGGGCATTATGGCGGGCACCTATATTCCCAACTACTATAGTTGGGAGGCTGAAGCAAGATAATCGCTTAAGCCCAAGAGTTTGAGGTTGCTTTGAGCTGTGACGCCACAGCACTCCACCAAGAGCGACATAGTGAGACTCTGTCTCAAAAAAAAAAAAAAATACAACCACACAATAGGAAATCTTCAAACTTCAACGGGTGTTAAGATCATCTGGGCTCCATCACAAAGATTGCAATTCAGTATGCCTGAGGTGGTGCCCAGGAATCTGCCGTCACATGTTCCAAAGTTCACCAAATACACCAAATCTAGAAAAACTAAAAGAAAATTGTACCAGCTACTTAACATAGATCTCCAAGAAATGACTAATTTTAGATAAAATCTAAAAGGATAAAAGGATGACAATATAAAAATTTATAAAGCTTTTGTAATTAAATATCATAACCAAAATAAAAAAGGATTTTGGTAAAAAATACTTTTGGCACATGGCTAATACTTCATTAAGGGGCCACACGAAGTGATATGTAAAAACTAGGACCCCAGCAGATAAATGAAAGAAAAACATAAATAGACGATTCAAAAAAGAGGGACTACAACTCCTAAACAAACTTAAGAAATACCAATTAAAACAGCAAAGGGCCAGGGCAAGGTTTGGCAGCTCAACCCTGTCATCCCAGAACTTTGGGAGGTTCAGGCAGAAAGACAACCTAAGGCCAGAAGTTCTACAACAGCCTGGGCAACACAGTGAGACCTCACTTCTACAAAAATAAAAAACCTAGCCAGGAGTGGTGATGTGCACTTATGGTCCCAGCTACACAGGAGGCTGAGGTAGGAGGATCACTAGAGCCCAGGAAGTAGAGGCTGTACTGAGACATGATCATTCTACTGCACTGTAGCCCAGGTGACTACATGAAATTTTCACCTGTTTCAATCCCTCCCAAAACACAACTCTATAGTCATGATTACCAATTTTTGTTTATATTTACACTCTTACTATTACTTGTATTTAATTGCCTTTAACTGACTCTTAGAGTTACCTTTTTGTGAAATCTAAAATAATCCCAGTAGGGCAAAGTAAAAGACTCCAAGCAGCTGCTACCCTCTCTGTAATGCATTAGATCAATGTATCCCCACTGAAACTTTGCCCCACAAAGCTGTTTTTATCTCTACGACCCTGTATAGATGTCTCAAACATACAAAACTGAGAGCCATGAGAATGTGTTTTATTAACTCTGGTAGGCCCCATTATGTAACTACTAGACTAGCGAGATTTATAAAAAGAACTGCAGATATTGAAAGGTGAGCAAGTCCCAGAAAATCTTGGAATTTTTTCAGACTGTGAGTATCTTAAGAACTGCCTATGACAGGGGAGAGGCCTTCTTCTGCAGGAGGAAATAGATCGAACTAGAGAGAAGAGGGTGAACTAGGTTCCATTGAAGAAGCAAGTGTAGCTCTGGGCCGGCCTTGGTGGCGGTCTCCCTGCTGTGCCCGAGTACCTAGAGAGAACAGCAGAGCCGGGAGTGCTGGATTCTGATTCACTTGGGAGGTCAGGAAGAGGCCTGAACTGAAACGAACAGACTGGTCAGGAGGGAAGGAGGGGAGTTTTGGTTTTTGGTCATTTGAATAGAAATGCTTTATTTTATCAATCCCAAATAATGATTGGTTTTACAATTTTTTTTTAATTAAGTCATTTGTACATAGATCATGTATACATTCATGCCATTATGGGATACAACATGTTGATTATTTGTACAAATTGGAATGCTTACATCTTACTAATCAACATAGCCTCCACCTCATTTACCCAATTACAGCATTAAGACATTTGTGTTCTACACCTAATAGATCCAACTTGTACTTGCAATATTCTCCTTAGGTGTGGTCCCCTACTAACTCTCCCTCTATCGGCCCACCTCCCTCCCTTTTCCTCTCCCTCCCCTTCCCTCCTTCATCCTAGGCTATAGTTGTGTTTCACTTTTCATATGCAAGTGTGAGTGATTATAAATTGGTTTCACAGTAGTACTGAGTATATTGGATATTTTTTTTCCATTCCTGAGATACTTTACTAAGAAGAATATTTTCCAGCTCCATCCATGTAAACATAAAAGAGGTAAAGGTTCCATTTTTTTTTTAATGCCTTTATATATACCAATAATAGTCAAGGGGAAAAAACAATCAGGGACTCTATTCCCTTTACAATAGTGCCAAAGAAGATGAAGTATCTGGGAGTATATCTAACTAAGGATGTGAAAGATCTCTATAAAGAGAACTATGAAACTCTGAGAAAACAAATAGCGGAAGATGTTACCAAATGGAAAAATTTACCATGCTCATGGCTGGGAAGAATCAACATTGTTAAAATGTCTATACTACCTAAAGCAATCTAAAGATTCAATGCGATCCCTATTAAAGCATCTCTGTCATACTTTAAAGACCTGGAAACATTAGTAATTCGTTTTATACGGAAACAGAAAATACGTTGAATAGCGACGACATTACTTAGAAATAAAAAACAAATCAGGAGGAATCACGCTTTCAGACTTCAGACTATACTATAAATCGATAGTGGTCAAAACAGCATGGTACTGTCACAAAAATAGAGAGGCAGATGTATGGAACAGAATTGAAGACAAAGAGGTGAACCCAGACACTTATCATCATTTGATTTTTTTTTTTTTTTATTGTTGAATCATAGCTGAGTGCATTAGTGCAATCAAGGGGCACAATGTGTTGGTTTCATATACAATCTAAAACATTTTCATCAAACTGTTTGACACAGCCATCATGTCATTTTCTTAGTTATTGTATGAAGACATTTGTATTCTGCATTTAGTAAGCTTCATCTGAACCTGTCTAAGATGCACCATGGCCCCACTATTCACCCTCCCTCTACCCGTCCTCCCCCCTTCCCTCCCCCATCATTTGATTTTCGATAAGCCTATCAAAAATAGAAATTGGGGGAAAGATTCCCTATTCAACAAATGATGCTGGGTGAATTGGCTGGCAACCTGTAGAAAACTGAAACTGGGCCCACACCTTTCTCTAACAAAAATTGACTCTCACTAGCTAAAGTACTTAAACTTAAGATATGAAACTATAAAAATTCTTGGAGAGAGTGTAGGGGAAAACATTTGAAAAAATTGGCCTGGGAGAATTCTTTATGAGGAGGACACCCCAAGCAACATCAAAAACACATTACTGAGATCTGATCAAATTAAAAAGCTTCTGCACTGCCAAGAGCACACTAAGTAAAGCAAATAGACAGAAGTAAGCAAATAGCCTCAGAATGGGACAGGATTTTTGCAAGTTATATTTCCAACGAAGGTCTAATAACCAGAATCCACCAAGAACTCAAACTTATTACTAAGAAAAAAACAAGTGATCCCATTTCATTGTGGGCAGGAGTTCTGGTTTTAATCTCAGTCATAGGGACTCATTTCATCAGGTACGTGGCAGAAACCTCTCTAGATCTGTTTCCTCCAAAAACACACAAACAAAATCAGAATTCCACCAAAAGGGAGCAAGACCTAGATTCTGGATTTCTTTCTTTCTCTTTGCAGCCTCCAGGATGAGTGCTTTTTAAAGTCTGCTGGAAATACCTGGTCTAAATCTGCATTCACCTGTATTGCTTCCTTTGGAAGACATCCAGATTTAACAACATTCTAACAGGTGAACTAATGTGAATTGTCCCAAGCCATCCTAACAGAGACGTGTACAGATAACTTAGAGCTTCCCTTCAAAAGAAAAAAGAGGAAAATAGTCTCACTAATCTCTCAATAATATTCTGGTAAAGTTTATACTCCATTCCCTATTTTCCTGACTTAAAAAAAAAGTGAAAAAACATAATTTTTTAAAATTTTAAAAATCTTTTAATATAGAGTTATCATACTATCACATCATTTATGCAATGACATTTCCCAAAAAATTTAAGAGGTTTTTAATGAAATTAAAACAGACTGTATCTTTCTTAACATACTTAATATCTAGCCATCTAACTTCAAACAAAGTGAAGAAACTGAATTGCCACACGTTGTGCATGGGTGTAGATATATAATTTCATTTGTGTGCATATATATACATGTACATACTATATATATTTCATTATGTATGAAAGAAAAATTGTAAAATTATACTGACTCATATATGGTGATTTTCTGGGCAGTTTCATGAGGTGTTTCTAATTATTATGACAATTTCAGCATCCCAATAATAATTTATAATCCACAAAAAATTAAATCTGGATAGAAAATAAAAAAAATTCATTCATCTATTCTTTACTATTTTCCCCCCAAACTCAGCTATTCCTTTTGCATTTCTGTTTCTTTTATTATTCTTTGTTGTTGTTGTTGAGTCTCATTTTGTTGCCCTAATAGAGTACCCTGGCGTCACAGCTCACGTAGCTCAAACTCCTGGGCTCAAGTAATTCTCTTGCCTCAGCCTTCCAAGCAGCTGGGATTACAGGCACCTGCCACAATGCCCGGCTAGTTTTTAGAGAGGGGTCTCACTCTTGCTCAGGCTGGTCTTGAACTTCTGAGTGCAAGCAATCCACTCACTTCAACTTCCCAGAGCGCTAGGATTACAGGTATGAGCCACCACACCCAGCCTCTTTTATCTAAGACTTTAGATGAAGTAGATCAGGAAAGTGACTATAATCCAGAAGGGTTCCCGGTCTTGAATACAATGTACATGTACTTGTACGTCACCTCTACTGGTGCATGAAGTAAAAGCTGATATTAACAAATTTCCTCCTGTAAAATGATCATTTGCTTTCTTTTTTTTTTTGTAAAGAACACTGAGTATATTTCATAGATAAAATAGGGTCTGGGTCTTGTTCTTTCTGAATCTACTAACATCCAAAGCAACATACTGCTAACAGCTTGCAGCTTCAGATTTTTATACGCAAATCTTTTTTTTTTTTTTTTGATATTCACATTACAATCAAGGAGTAAACAAATCTTAAAAGAAAATCCACCTACCAAACAGCACACCTTTAAGGGACTGAATAATTTATTTTAAAAGGAAATTGCTTCATGATAAAAGAAACTGTATATACACAAGAAATAGTAACACTTAGGCCCACAAAAAAGTCTCAATGATGTACCATCAGCCATATAGAGGAAAGAAAATAAAAAGAAAGAAACAAAGGTTACCTTTTTATGCAAAGCATGAAATTCGCTGTATCTTTTTTCAACAAAATGTTTTCTTCCATTCATTAGCACTTCTATCTTAAACACCTAAAGGAAAAAATTAAGAACATTAATTTTACCAGTTCAAAACCTTCAATTGTCTGATGTGGTAAGTTTGTGACCATGATATATTTCATCCCTTTAATTACAGTAGCTGATCCCCCAAAACCCAGAAGGCTCAGGAGACCCTGGCCCAACAACACTGATTAATGAGCTTGGGAACCAAAGGCTCACTAACAAACTCCAGTCTTTTCTAAAAACCTGTCTAAAAACAAGGGAAACTTGAATCCATTAAAACGCTACTTAATTTCTTTAATTGGAAAATATTTTTTGCTTAAAATAATTTCACCAAATGAGTATAATGGTACTGAAATAAAAGTGAGCTGCAACGGCCATAGTCTCGCAAAAATGTCAGGCACGCGGCCCTCTGTTATGGGAATTTCAATGAAGACGGTGCTGCGCCACCTACAGGACCATCAAGCAAACAAGTTGTGTATTTTAGGCTAATGTCTCCCTAACCTGCATATTCCTCTCTAGTCTCAGCTGGCCATATTTTGCTGTTTCCAAAACAGGGAAAATGTAGTAAAGGCTCATTTTCCCTGCATGATACGAGTGACAGCTTGTGCTCCTACCTCCAGAAGGTTGAAAGGCCAGATGAAAAGGCTCTCTGGGCGCACTAATTAGTAGGCACTAACATGACGTTTTCTTGATTCTTGGGTCAGTGGGTCAAGACTGGGAACAAGAGACGAGAAATATTGTGAAATGCTCATGAAAATACAACGTTAAGGTCGTGGAAGGTCGGCTGGTTGGCAGGAACTAAAGAGAAGGTGTTTTGTCACTCCACGGAGTTTGTATTTTGACCCTTATTTTGCTAAGTGAGAGTTCGTAAACACCAAGATGAAGGAATATTGTTCAGTTACTCAATAAGCCTAATTTTCCACTGTAATTGCCCTTCTGGAAAAAAAAAAGAAACAAAACTACAAACTATAGTTAAGGTCACATAACACCAAGAAGTGCTAAAAGCATGCTTACTCTAAGCCTAAGAGTAAGAACTACTTAAATTAGCATATGAGATACAAGGTCACATTACTTTCATTATGAAAATAGGTCTCTATGTTGGTATTCCTGTTTTACACATAAATATGACTGTTTTAGAAAGTCAGTAATTATGTCGTCAAACATAAAATCTGTTTGCATTTTTGTGCATCTTTGAATCAGAAACAAAATCTTCTGTTGAGTGACTCAGTTTAAAGCAACTTGCTTTTATTAAGTGGTAAATTTTTACCAACATTTTGTTTGTTCAAGAAATCCCCATAAATAAATAACTGTCTTTGGTAAACTGGTAAAAACAATTCCTTCTAAAAGCATATGCACATGTTTCAAATTCTCCAATATACATACACTGTTTTTCTAAATTCTGTTTACTAATGCAACAAACATTATTCTTCCAAGACCCTACCAGAAAAAGAATCAAGAAAATACCCCAAGAACACCAACAAGAGAAGCACGGCTTTCACTTGGGGGGTGGTTAACAGACCGCAGAGCCCCCTTTTTAGTATCTGTGCCCATACTGAAATCAGGACTCCAGCAGGGCTGTATGAAATAAATGAAATTATGTTCTGAATTCAGTTATTAAGGTGTCATAACAAAAACCACCACCTTAATTGGCATGTTAGCCACAGATGTTTGAAGGCTGAAGACTCAGAAAGGCTCAACCTATTGGGTCACCCTCCAAAGTGCCCCCTATTGAATGCCAAGGATAATACAAATTACACTCTGGCTACATCACGGAACATCATGCCTTCTGCTGACCAGACAGTTCCATTACCAAGTTCCACAGTTACTTTTCACAAGCACTAAATTCACAATAAGGGATTTGGGGTGGAGGGGAGGTGATACACATGCCCGGTGTATCACATACTGAGATACACACACAAAGGAAAGTTTGTGATGAATTTAATTCTAATATTTATGTTACTACTGAAAATACACAATATAACTATACTGTTATAAATTAATCTTTTCTTCTAAATTGTGGGAAAACCTCTTGAAACGGAAATTGGCTAATCAGGATTTTCATGACGAAGTGAAGCAAAGAATAGAGTCAATTTGGTAAATCCTATTTTCCTGACCACTACACTAGACCTTTTTTTCCCTGTCTTTAATGTTTTTGTTTTTTGGCCGGGGCAGGGTTTGAACCCTCCACCTCCAGTATATGGGGCCGGCGTCCTACTCCTGTGAGCTACAGGCGCTGCCCTCCATACTTTCTTGTTTAAGTCTTTCTGGGTTTCTGAAAATATGTTATCCCTGATGCCTAGAAAACTCTTTTCTTACTTTGTTCTTCTTGCAAATCCCTAGCAATTATTGCCTACCTTCTACCTGGTCAGGTGGGGCGTCACAAGCACTCAGCAAAGCACCCGGCATTCGCTTGTTTATTTAACCAACAGATATTCATGGAGGGCCTGTGCCCAGGAGTGGTTCCAGACTGATATTCAGCAGTGTACAGACAGTAGCCCAGCCTTCATGGAGCTCACGCCCTCCCCAGTGAGGGACACTGATCAGAAAGACATGAATATCGGGATTTAAGGAATCGTCAGTGCTCTGAAGAACAACCCAGCAGCGTGAGGAGGCAGCGCTGGCCACCGGTGCTGTGCAGGGTCGTGGTCAGAGCGGGCCTCCCGGGCAGTGAGGTGGTGGGAGACACTGGACCTGGGGCTGGACTCCAGCACAAAGGGTATGCCAAGAGGTCAGTGTGGCCGCCTCTGGAATTTCACACTGGCAGGGTGTGGACAAGGACTGGTTTTGCTCCTGTATCTACAAGCACTATTCCAACCTTTTACTCATAGCAATGGCTCGATTCCCACAAAGAACCTGTAAGATGGGTGCTATTATGCCCATTTTGCAGGTAAGGAAACTGAGATTAAGTTAAGCAAATGGAAAGATTACATAATTTGTATGTTTTTTTGTATTTTTGTTTTGTTTTGTTTTGTTTTTTAGACAGAGCCTCAAGCTGTCACCCTGGATAGAGTGCTGTGGCATCACAGCTCATGCAACCTCCAATTCCTGGGCTCAAGTGAGTCTCCTGCCTTCACCTCCCAAGTAGCTGGGACTAGAGGTGCCCGCCACAACACCCGGCTATTTTTTGGTTGCAGCCATCATTGTTTGGCGGGCTGGGGCTGGATTCGAACCCACCAGCTCAGGTGTACGTGGCTGGTGCCTTAGCCTGTTGAGCCATAGGTGCCGAGCCAAGATTACATAATTTGACCATGAGAGCACTCCATCTGAATCCACAGACATGGCTCCAGAATCTGCCTTCTTAACCAAGGCACCATCCTGACTTCTAATGAACACCCTCCCTGATGTAGTCCTAGTCATGGGGAAACCAAACACTTTGAAGCGAGAGAAACTCAGGAACATCCTGGAATGATAACAGTATCTTCTAGCCATTCTCCCCCTAAGGTTGAAAGGGACTTTGCAGAAACAATGGACTTGGAAGCAAGGGTGGCATGAGGTCTCTGCCCCCAACTACGTCTTACCTCTGAGAGAACTCACTCCCCTGAAAATAGACAGAGGGACACTGAAGGGCCAGACACTGGTCTATATAAGAGCAGAGGGCTACCCTACCCTCCGAATCTCTTACAGGTCTTAGCTTATGTGGTTTTTATGGCAAAAATAACATGGACTTATGGAAAAAAAAAAAAAAATCAAGGCCCAGGCACAGTAGCTGACAACTATAATCTTAGCACTCTAGGAAGCTGAGGGCAAGAGGATCTCTTGAGCTTAGAAACTGGAGACCCAGCCTGAGCAAGAACAAGACTCTATCTCTACTAAAAATAGAAAAATTGGCTGGGCATTGTGGCAGGTGCTTATAGGCCCAGCTAGTTGGGAGGCTGAGGCAGGAGGATTGCTTGAGCTCAGGAGTATGAGGCTGTTGTGCGGTAGGCTGATGCCACAGCACTCTAGCCTGGGCAACAGAGTAAGACTCTGTCTCAAAAAAAAAAAAGAAAAAAGAAAAAAAGAAAGAAAACAACACACATTCGAAAATTACATAAGGGTATAAACTGAAAAGTAAGTCTCTTACATAAAAGACACGTGTAAGTCCTAGCCAACTCACCAAATATCTTAAATACTCTCCCAACTCTGTATGTACAAATGTATATTGAAGTTACTCTATTTTCTTATAAAACTCGAGACATACTGTTATACTACTTTATTTTTTCATTTAATACATCTTAGACATCTTTATTCATGGTATATTTTAACACAGTATGCCTCATTCTCCAATGGCTGCCCAGTACTCCTATGTATCGTGTAAGAGTACATAGTATTCTTATGTATGGTAATATTGTGTCATAATTTAATTAATTAGGATTGTAAAGTGAACATTGGGTTATTTATTGCCTTTTGCTACAATATAAAAAGAGAACATCCTTATACCTGTGTAGGTATATACATACACACATAGAATAAATTACAAAACATTTTACTGAAAAAAAATTTTTTTACCGCATTTCCCCTTCTCAAACGTACCAGATTATACAGTCACCAACGGAAAGAATATTGAAAGTCCAGCCCACCCTGATCAACAAAGGCTGTTTGTCACTTTGGCCAATCTGGTGAGAGAAATGAGAATTGCGTATATTTTCATAAGTATGCAAACTTATGTTGGCCTACGTTTCCCTTTCAACTATCTCAGATAAAATTACACAACAGCCCAATCCACCTGTTAAGCCACTTATGTGTTGGTTTTTTTTTTTTTATTATTTGGCAGTTTTTGGCTGGGGCTGGGTTTGAACCCGCCACCTCCAGTATACAGGGCCGGCACCCTACTCCTTGAGCCAAGGCGCCACCCCACCTGTTAAGCTTCTTACTCTTAGAGCTCTCTTTCCCTCAGAGATTTCTAGACATCCCTCTGCACAAAGCAAGGGAAGCTGCATGTAATTAAATAAATGTATTAAGGCTTCCATTTACGTTCATGTCACGAAACACAAAAGATTTTGTTCTCTGGCTAATTTTTTTTTCACAATTCTAGAAACATTATTAAGTCAATAGAATTTAAAAAGAAAATCAAGTGCCATTACTTTAAAGAGAAGATTCCCATGCGTTGGTGGGGTTTCTATGACACGCCAGAGCCAGTTTTTTTTCCTTTGTGAAATTATACTGGAAGTCAATGACAAAATATTTCAAAATGTGGGTTTGTGCCCACGTTTTTAGGAATATAGCTAAGAAATAAGATAAACTTCACCTAAGGAAGGACTTAACCCACATATTCCAGGTTAAACGGTCTCTCGCTTCCAGAAGCTTATACCTTACAAAAAAAAATTTTTTTTTTAAGTTTATAACAGATTAAAAGTATCTAATAAGTACCTCTAGTGCCTGCCAAATAGAGATGCGGATTCTATATACAAATAAAGTGTTAACCTATAGTGTTCCACACTAGTTTCTGTTAGTACATCGCTAGACTGGGAATCTGAGATATATGTGAAGGACAACTATGTGCAAAGCATATGACTTGATGCATCTTGTTCTAATAATCCAAGTATTTTTTAAGATAGATATATAGACATATGTATCTATCTTAAAATATCCATATCCATAAACATATCTATCTATCTATCTTAAAAAAATACTTGGATTATTCGAACAAGATGCATCAAATATTAATTCCAGGCTTGAAATCAACATCTTCTTCTTAAGTAGAAATAAGCAATAAAGATAAAATAAAAGAAAGGAGATTGTTCTTAAATCTAAAGAGTTAAATCTCAATTGTTAAGCCCAGAATAAAATCAAAGACTCTATTCCTTTTATAGTAGTATGAAAGAAGATAAAATACCTGGGAATACATCTAATAAAAGAAGTGAAAGATCTCTATAAAGAAAATTATGAAACTCTGAGAAAGGAAATAGCAGAAGATGTCAACAAGTTAAATGCTCATACCACGCTCATGGCTGGGAAGAATCAACACTGTTAAAATGTCCATACTACCCAAAGCAATCTATAAGTTTAATGCAATCCCCATCCAAGCACCAATGCCATACTTTAAAGATCTTGAAAAAATAGAACTTTGGGCTCGGCGCCTGTAGCTCAACAGGCTAAGGCACCAGCCACGTACACCCGAGCTGGCGGGTTTGAATCCAGCCTGGGCCCGCCAAACAACGACGGCTGTAACCAGAAAAAGGCCGGGCGTCGTGGCGGGCGCCTGTAGTCCCAGCTACTTGGGAGGCAGAGGCAAGAGACTCGCTTGAACCCCATGAATTGGAGGTTGCCGTGAGCTGTGATGCCACAGCACTCTATCCAGGGTGACAGCTTGAGGCTCTGTCTCAAATAAATAAATAAATAAATAATAGAACTTTGATTCATATGGAACCAGAAAAAAACCCAATACAGTTCTCAGAAATAAAAACAATTCTGGAGGCATCATGTTGCCAGACTTCAGGTAATATTACAAGGCTACAGTGATCAAAACAGCATGGTACTGGCACAAAAATAGAGATTCAGATCTATGAATAGAATAGAGAATCTAGAGATGAACCAGCCACATATCATCATTTAATCTTTGATAAGTCTTACAAAAACACGCAATGGGAAAAAGAATCTTTATTTAACAAATGATGCTAAAGGAACTGGTTATCCACATGCAGAAGACTGAAACTGCACCCAACAAACATTGATTCTCATTGGATAAAAGACTTAAACTTAAGACACAAAACAATAAAAATTCTGGAAGAGAGTATGGGGAAAGCACTTGAAGATATTGGCCTGGGAAAAAAACTTCATGAGAAAGATGCCTCCTAGCAATTGCAGCAACACCAAAAATAAATAACTGGGACTTGATCAAGCTAAAAAGCCTTTGCACAGCTAAGAGTACCACAAACAAAGCAAACAGCCCTCAGAATGGGAGAAGATTTTTGCATGATATGAATCTGACAAAAGCCTGATAACTAGAATCTACTAAGAACTCAAATTAAACAGTAAGAAAATTGTAAACAACCCTCTCTATAAGTGGGCAAGTGATTTGCATAGAAACTTCAAACACATGAAAAAATGCTCATAGTCTTTAATCATCAGAGAAATGCAAATCGAAACCACTTTAACGTATCACCTAACCCCAGCAAGATTAGCCCACATCATAAAGCCCCCAAACATCAGATGCTGGCATGGATGTGGAGAGAAGGGAACACTTCTACACTGGTGGTGGGATTGCAAACTAATACAACCCTTTTTGAGAGAAGTATGGAGAATCCTCAAAGATCTAAATGTAGACCTTCCATTTGACCCTGTAATTCCATGACTGGGTATCTACCCAGAAGAACATAAATCATTTTACCACAAAGACAGTTTTACTCCAGTGTTTATTGCAGCTCAATTAGTAACAGCCAAGTTGTGGAAGCAACCTAAGTGCTCATCAACCCACGAATGGATCAACAAACTGTGGTATATGTATACCATGAAGTATTATGCAGCCATTAAACAGATGGAGACTTTATATCCTTTATATTTACCTAGATGGAGATGAAATATGTTCTTCTCAGTAAAGTATTACAAGAATGGAAATATGAATATCCAGCGTACTCCATGCTCATATGAAATCAACATATAAACAATTACATGTTCCTAAGAACAATAAAACACTATTATCGTCCAGTTTTGGGGTAGAGGGAAGCAGGAGAGGGGACAATGTATGGCAGAGGGAGGGAGGGCATGAGGCGGGATCTCACCTACTGTGCACACTGTGAGGGTGCATGACACGCCCCCTGGGGGAGGGGCTCTTCTACAAATGGAACTTTGCCCTGGAAGTGAGAACAAGGTAACCTAAATAGTGTGCTCTCATATTAATTTGGATAAAGTTTAAAAAATAAAAATAAAAAGTTGAATCTCTTAAAAAGCCACTTATTGTCTCCTTTTTATGAACCAGATTCTCAACAAGGTATTCACAATACATACAGGGTTTTTTTTTGTTTGTTTTTGTTTTTTGAGACAGAGCCTCAAGCTGTCACCCTGGATAGAGTGCTGTGGCATCACAGCTCACAGCAACCTCCAATTCCTGGGCTCAAGCGAGTCTCTTGCCTCCGCCTCTCAAGTAGCTGGGACCATAGTCACCCGCCACAATGCCCGGCCAATTTTTTTTTGGTTGCAGCCGTCATTGTTGTTTGGCGGGCCCGGGCTGGATTCGAACCCGCCAGCTCGGGTGTATGTGGCTAGTGCCTTAGCCCGTTGAGCCACAGGCGCCAAGCCCACAATACATACAGTTTTTATGAGGGGATGTATGCAAAAAAAAAAAAAAAAATACCCTAGTTGTAAAGAATTAGTATAATGATGGGGCAGTGCCTGTGGCTCAATGAGTAGGGCACCAGCCCCATATACAGGGGGTAGAAGGTTCAAGCCTGGCCCTGGTCAAAAAACTGCAAAAAAAAAAAAAAAAATCAGTGTAAGAATTTGATTGTTTCCTACTCTGAACCTTAAATTACGTTTTATCTATTCTAAAAACAACCTAAAATAGGAAAAAGGGATTCTAAAGTGGCAGCTCTGCAGCCTTAAAAGCATTCAACTAGAATAAGAAGGCAGGGGACTCTGAGAAGAGTGTCTTCATGGAAAAAATAAAAGTGATTAATACCAATTATCATTTGTAAGATTTTTAACGATAGTGTCAAAGCATTTGCCTTTTTCTATCAAGAAAAAAAATAGGCTCGGCACCTGTGGCTCAATGGGCTAAGGCGCCAGCCACATACACCTGAGCTGGCGGGTTCGAATCCAGCCTGGGCCCGACAAACAACAATGATGGCTGCAACCAAAAAATGGCTGGGCGTTGTGGCGGGCGCCTGTAGTCCCAGCTACTTGGGAGGCGGAGGCAAGAGAATTGCTTGATCCCAGGAATTAGAGGTTGCTGTGAGCTGGTAATGCCACAGCACTCTATC
>CAUYON010054701.1:0-12997 GCA_963573935.1 Arctocebus calabarensis
ATGAAGGCTAAAACCCAATTATAGCATAGGAATACAGGGAAAGGGGAAAGGGAGGGGAGGGGAGGGGGAGTATGGGTGGAGGGAGGGCAATTAGTGGGATCACACCTACGGTGCATCTTAGCAGGGTACTGGTGAAACTTATTAAAGGTAGAGTATCAATGTCTTTATATAGTGATCAAGAAAATATCTGTAACAGTACGATCAAAACATTTCTGAATGTATATGAATCGTGCCCTATGATTGCACCAATGTACAGAATTATGATTCAATAAAATTATAAAAAAAAAAGGTGTATATATCATGGACAATTTCCATGTCAATTCACATCTCCCTCTTCATTTTCAATGGCTAAAAAATAGTCCATTGTGTGGATGAATGTTTATGACCTTTTTCTTGAGCCAAGAACATAAGAAGGTTTTAAAAGTGGTAAACACAGAAAATTACATTCAGCTTGAAGAGCTGCAGACACCTCAGGAGGGATGATTGTTATGTAAATGAGAAGCCAGCGCTGATGAAGTTGAAGTAGCACTTACTCTCCAACCACCCAAGCAGCACTCATCATACCTGTCTTATGGAGAGTAATTTGGGGCATTTGTTTTCACCTCTGCAGATGGCTAAAGACAATGCCTTATGTGAGTCCCAGCTTCCCCACTGCATCTAGCATTGTACACTTGAACTCAACCACTCATTCACAGGTTCTTTAAACCTGTTTGTTAAATGTTTAGAGTGAAATTGAGAGAAAGCTACAGTTTGCATTAGTTGTTGAGGCCTGAAACCTCCACAACAGATACAATTAGTACTAGGTTTGAATCCATTTAAAGACCTGATACCCAATATTTCTAGCATGAAGTTTCCAAAATGCAGTGCAGTTGCATTAAAGACTTGGGCTTTATGGTCACACTATAATGGAGTCAGGTCCCAGCCATTTACAAGCTGCATGGTCTTGGGCAATTTACTTAATGCTTCTAAGCCTATTATCTCATTATGAAAAAAAAAAAAAAAAAAGAGGGATGATTAATGGGACTTACCTCATAGACAATTGAGAGGTTTAAATAAGAAATTGCATGGAATGTTCCTATGACTGTTCTGGGCGGTAGTAAATGTTCAAGAAATGGAGGTTGGCATCATCTTCATGATATACGGTAAATTCAGTTGTCAGTGCTATATACTGTTTCCACTTTCCAAGATTCTCAACTGCCAATGTGACTTTCAGAAACTGTTCTTTAAAAAGCTGGGTACTAGCCAGGAACCATTTCAAAGCAAAATAATCCTAAAAATAAGAAAAGGATACATGACTTTTTAAATGTTGAGGTTCTCTTTGAGAGCAAAATTATACTGTGAGTAAAGATTAAAATTCATTCTTTCTGTGACCTTGTTCCAAAGTGAAGCTTATTGGAGCGTGATACATGTCAGATGTTGTTTAGAGTGGCATATGCCCTTCTCAGGATATGTTGAGCATACACTGCATGTCTGAGGATTTTTCTAGTAGGTATTTTGGAGCTGTAGAAGGGAGAAGGGTTCATTTGACTGCAACATCCATAGCTCGCAGGCTCATGCTGGATTATATTTGGCAAAATACAAACATGTACAAAAAGGATAATATCCTAGATCCTTAAAGCAAATAGTTTCTGAAACAGAATTCAGGGGCCTTTCCTCTGATGGTTTCCAGGCCTCAGAAACTCAGACTGATTATTCATAGAAACATCCATGAGAGGAAATACTGCAAGCTGAATTGGGATCCAGTTTAATACCTTCCAAGGAATGGGCTCTTTCCTCGCATTTCCACAGCTTAACATGCTCTTCTCCTACCACTCTACTTTAATGATATCTGTTCTTTTTCGGCTTCAACCCAGACCGCATTTCTTCCACCAGCTCTCCCTGAGCCCCATCAGGTGCTCGAGCTATCGAATCTCATTGCACACTGTGCTTCCCTTGTGTAGCTCTCACTAAGGCTAGGACAGAAGAACTGTTTCACTCATGGACTTGGTGCTGTCTTGCCCTCACACCTGTATCCTCCAGTTTCACCTAGAATAGGACCACTTCTGTTCCACTAACCTCTATGCCCTGTCTGTTATAGTGATATAATAAACACCTGGAAAATTTGAGGAAAAAATTATTTTAGTAAACAAATGTTTAGTAGTAAATTTTCACTACAAGGCTTAGAAACCTAACAGCTAATTTGCTAAAGAGTTTTCTTATGATGGTATTAGAAAAAAAGGTTTTATTCCATGTAACTAGAAAAAAAACTATAGCTATTTGATGTCATATTATCTATATCCTGTGAAATTAATTGGTTATCAGTTTCGGGAAAGAAAGTGATAATTATAACAATCAGTGCTAATTGGATGGATGTATAACTGGCTAGATTGAAAAAGTAATTCAAAAAAGACTCACTGAGATAAAGGGCAATTGAAAGCCCTACCTTATACCTATACAGTCACACCTGAAAGCCAGGATTCCAGACAAAAGCCAGAGTGTGTTGCTGAGTGGGCTGTTCACCTTCTCAAAGCATCCACTACATTGAGTTTCAGCATAGTGTGGACTGGAAGAAACTTCCAAGATGGCACCCCCTTCCCAGAGCTACCAGTCTCTGTTTGGATCCTTCCTGTAGAGAGGCCTCACTTCCACCACAAGGCAGTGCATTCTGTTATTGAAAGAAGGGTTAGGTAGTTTCTTCCTATATTAAAACTAAAACCTACCTAATTCTACTCACCCAAATCCTTCTGTTTCCTGATGGGTACCCCAAGGCTAACAGTCATAGTTCTGGTGTAAGACAAACTCATGTTTTAGTCTTACTTATTAGTTTATTCTTGGGCAAATTTCTTCACCCCTCTGAGCTTCAGTCTCCTAATCTAGATGCTTAATCTTAACTGTGATCAAGATTAAAAGAAAAATGTATATCGAGTCCTTAGCTCAATACTCATAAAGAGATAGATGTGAATTCTTATTTCTTCTTCTACATGGCAAGTATTCAAGTATCAGAAGATACTGACCCATTTCTAGGCTAAGTCCCCAGTATCTTCAACCATTTATTCTCTAAAGCATCCTGTGATATTTAGCTGATTAATGTTACAATGGGTTCCCAGAATTGAGTCAAGTTCTTCAGGAGATAATTCTAACTCAGAGCTGCTGTGGGGTGAAAGACAGTAACACAGGAAAAGCACCTCAGTTTGTGCACATCAGCATACAAGGTGCATGTCTCTGCCATGTCTGCACCCTAAAATCTGTGTAAGCAGGTGAAGTCCCCTCATACTAAGGACTTATTCACCTTTAAAGGTAAATTTTGTTCTTGTTGTATTATAAAAGCAATACAGGAAATTTGCAAACTCTTGAAAAGTAGAAAGAAGAGATATCTTCTATGATTCTACAATCTAGGGGCTATCATTAGCACTTATTGTCTCTTTTCATTTTTAATTTATAGCTGAGTTGACTTCCAACAATTTCCATTTAATAATGTAACTTCTAGCTGCAAGGGAAGCTAGGAAATATAGTTTCTTTTATCCAGGCACTTTGCTACTTTGAATAAAATTCAGGTTTTATTGATAAGAAATATGGAAGAATGTATATTGAATGGGCAACTGGCAGTGTTTGCTGCACCTCTCTTGTTGGACTAATTTCAATTTTTCTCTATTATAATCAATGTCTTGATGAATGACTTATAGGAATATCTTTGCACCTATACATGACTATTTCTTTAGGATGTGTTCCTAACAGAGGAAATTGCTGGACTTAAGGATGTTTGTCTTTCAAAGCTATTGGTACATATTATACAATTGATTTTTAAAGCAAATATAGGATGCTATATTTATGGTTCTTAAATTTTATCCATTAGATTTTAATAGTTTAGTGATCTAACATTTCACTGTGAATTCTGCTCCCTTTCCCAGACTTCTCCTATTTAAGTTACAAATAAAAAGTCTTAGAAAAGGGTTCTGTGATATTCCATGACAAACTTATCTCCAGTCTAACACCAAACCATCAAAAAACCCTCTTAGCATAGGTGTTTAAAGAACCATGACTTTGGCTTGGCACCCATAGTTCAATGAGTAGGGTTCCAGCCACATACACCAATGCTGGCGGGTTCATGCCCAGCCTGGGCCTGCTAAAAACAACAATAACAACTGCAATAAAAAAATAGTCATGCACTGTGGCGGATGCCTGTAGTCCCAGGTACTTGGGAGGCTGAGGCAAGAGAATCACTTAAACCCAAGAGTTGGAGGTTGCCGTGACCTGTGATGTGTGATGCCTCTCTACTGAGGGCAACAGCTTCAGACTCTGTCTCAAAAAAAAGAAAAAAAAGAATCATGACTTTATTTCACATTCATTGACAAATATTTTCTGAGTGCTTTCAGCATACTAAGAAGTAATCTAGAGAATATATACACAGAATGCTTAAGACCCCCTTTCTGCCCTCAAGTGGCCCCAAACTATTTCTATCCAAGTCACATTCACCAGCTTGTCCTCATGGATGCCAAAGAAATTTTGTCAAATGCTTTTCCACGTTAAGATACATTTTTTTCTATAATATTCCTTTGAAATTCTGATTTAATAATCCAGCCAAAAAAAAAAAAAAAAGGTAGAATTGTCCTCATTTGGCCATAATATCATCCATAGAAATTTAATAGCCTACCATTCAAATTATAAGCAATCATGCATATATTTATTTTGTACTTTTCCCTGAACTAAATACCTGTTGCAATAAATACCTGTTGAATGAATTAATGAATGAATGGAAATGTGAATGAATTAAATATTTACTAATTCAGAAGCCAAAGAAAGGCTTATTGGTCTATTTAAAATATATGTATAATAAATCTCAAAATGTCTTCATTCTATGTGTGAATTGTGAGCAAGCATGTGTGAATATATCTGTGAGTGTGTTTGCATGCAGGTATATGTGTGTAAATATAATCGTGTTGTGACACTTCAAAATAAAGGGTAGTAGCCAGGTGCAGGGGTTTGTACCTGTAATCCAGCTACTCAGGAGGCTGAGGCTAGGGGATCCTTTGAGCCCAGAAGTTAAAGGATGTAGTGAGCTACGATTGTGCACTCCAGGCTTTGCAATAGGGCAATCCCTGTCCCCTAAATTAATAAATAAAACGACAGTGGGTTACTCTATTATAGTTATTCTTATAACCTCTTTAATTCTCAAAGTCATTATAAAGCAAAATATTTAAATAAAGTAAATTTAATGATAGACTAAATCCATAGATGCACCTCATTTTTAATATAAGACAAGTGATGGAAAAGAGTCTGATGTTTCGTGTGTTTTGCCAAAATCCAAAACCTTTCTCCTTTGGGCAAGGAAATACTCACACCATAAGGAGTAATTCTTTAATTGCTTCTCATTAGAATAAATGCCCATGCATCCTGGGTCTCGGGAACATGACTAACACTTGCTTCACCTTACAGATGAAGCGTGGGTGAGACTGTGAAAATGCTGGGTATCGCCTCAACACCACCTCCCCCTCTAACCTTACAGTGATGTCAGGCACCCACTAGTATCAGTGCACTGGGAGGCTCTTTCCAACAGCAAAAGTATGTGAGGCCATCAGGGAAGTTTATATACCAAGTCATTCTCAAAATACATTTTAGAAGTAGTATAGGAATTAGGAGACTGTGGCTTTAGAGACCAAGGGACCCCTAAGTTCCACATAGGCTCTACTTACTAACTCAACCAGGCAACCATGGGGCAGTGTACTTAACCACGAGGTAGATCAGGGTAATAACACCTCATAGAATTCCATGAGCTAATTCATAGAAAGTTCTTAACACAGTGCCTAACAAAGTTTACATTCAAAAATGTTAGCTACCCCGACATCCAGGACCACACAAGTGGATTTAATCATCAAAAATGTGGCAGGTATATGTGCTAGAAACCCCTCATCAGACAAATATAATATGGAATCCATATTAAGAATCCCTAGCTCAGTTTTTATCTGACACCCACCGAGGCTGAGAGGTGGACAATTGCTATCCTTGATTGAGCCCTAGTGGCAAGTCAATTACATGTTCAGAAGGAGGAATAATGCATTTAATCTAAGGGATGTCAGGATTTGTAGGTGAGCTTAGGGAAAATTTGATGGGGAGAGGGGTGAAAAGGAAGAAAGGCAGAGAGTTACACTAGTCTTGTGCAATGAGTGTGGTGGGTGAGGACAGCTTGGAATCTATTTCAGATACTGGTGAAGGTCTCCCACCCACTCTCCTAGGAAATTGTGTCTGAATCCTGTATGGGGAGACTCTGAGCAGGAAGTGATGGGACCATTTCCACTGGGTGAGGGTCTGTGAATACTGGGAACAGAAGCAGAGTTGATTTGATGTCCAGATGACAAAGTACAACAGTGACGATATTAATATAGCAACAGCAGCCACCCTTAATATACATCCTTGGGCAAGCACTTTACAAGCATCAGTAATAGAATCACTGATGTTCACTGACTACTTACCACTTATCAGGCACTAACTCCAGTGCTTTACAGATTTACCCTCATTTGACCTTCACAGCAACCATACTACAAAAGTAAAGGGAAGCTCAGAGAAGAGAGGCGACTTGCCCCAAGCTCACCCAGCTAGTCAGGTTCTAAGTGGGCTGTCTGCCTCCCAAATTCAAGCTCTCGACCAACCGCTAGACGACTGAGCCTCCTACCATCTCACACACTCAAGACAGCTCCAGAATGCCCATCTTAGCCTTTAAACAAGCATCTGTCTCTTCAGAAGGTGCTGCCCACACAGCCATAGGATATAAATTTGTATCAGCCTACTCAGAGTGGGCTGTGGTTGGGTGTTCCAATTTTCTTCGTCAACAGCAGTGCCCAAGTGGTTCTGGCCATTCAATCCACTTGTCAGAGAAAAAGGCAGCTGGCAGTCTGTCAAGGCAAATGCTGCAAAACATAAAGGTAGAGGATGGGGAGCAGATGTAGTCTCCTCTGGTAACAAAGGGGAAAGAACACATTTCTTCCATGAGACCAGCTTCTAAAACATAAAATGACAAATGAACCTCAACTTCTGAGCAGTGGAAACTCTTCGCAGGTTATCAACAATAACGGCAATATAGTTAATGCATCTTTCAGCTTCTTCCTTTGCCTTGATCCATTAATTTGGGAAAGTACACAATTAAATGTAGCCCTATTCACAGCTCCTCACCCCAAAGGAGTGAAGCACTTTCATGTCATAAGTGTAGGTGACATGTCTTAAGTGTAAACCAGAGGGAACAATGAGATTTCTGGTTGATCTCTGCCTTTAATGCCTGCCTTTTAACCTTGGGTGAGTAATTGTACCAGAAAGTACACATTAGAAGTAGGAAACAAGATCGCTGACCCTCTCACACTGGCCTTCCACAGGGTAATAACAGGTAAGGTAAACAGGTAAGGTGCTATTCTGTCACTGAGTCCATCACAATCTGAAGCTGTTCCCTATTGTAGAATGTGTCCTGTGAGGCCTTTACAAGCCCACTAGAAGTTGACATTAATGACTGCAGATAGCACACTTTAGCTTTCCATTTGTTTGATTTATTTCCTCCTCCTAACAACCCTTTGAGAAAATGAATGCTGATATCCCCACCTGGCAAATTAGGAAAATAAGGTATAGGGCTTGCTGAGTTTAAATGGCTAGAACTAGAATTGTGACCTCTGACCCCTCCAACAAATTCAGAGCTAACCATGCTCATACAGCTCCTGTCTTGAACTCCTTTTCAGAGTAGAAGTGATACAGCCTTAGATAAATGAAGGTGTATATGAAAGCTATGGAGCTGGAGATGAGGAAGAGTAAATCCAGGTGGAATCCTGAGCTGAACTCAAAGGACTCCCACAATAATAACGGAGCCAGCCACCACCCATTGAGCACTTGCTGGGTGCCAGGCATTGGACCAGGGGCTTTGCATACCTACATTTCTTTATTTAGCATTCACTGCAATTCTGGTAGGTGGGCTCATATAGTCCCCATTTTCAAGACAAAGGACTATCTCCCATGAAGTAATTCTCCCTAAATTGGAAGCCATTACTGCTCACCAAAACACCGTACTGTTTTCTGTAATTAATGGATTGAGGGAAGGAAAGACATTTCTTAAAAGTAACTCAGAGGTCTGAACCTTAAAATTACATTATCTTAAGTTTTTTTTGTTTGTTTGTTTTTGTTTTGGCATACCAAAAAGAAAACTCAGGCAAATGTTTTTAAGAAACATTTACATTATTTTTACATTTCCCATTGTTATATATAGCATGGTGGAATGGGTAAGCAGGCTGGCTGGCTTTGATGAATGAGAACTTTTCTAAGCCTCAGTTTCCTCTTTGGTAAAGGAAGATGATATTATACTGCTTCTATGGCTAGGTACAGTGGATCAGACCTTTTATTCCAACACTTGGGGAGGCCAAGGCTTGATTGAGCATTGCTTAAGGTCAGAAGGTTGAGACCAGCCTGGGCAGCATAGTAAAATCCCATCTCTACAAAAAAAAAAAAAATGTAATTTCACTTAAAAAAATTATACTGCTTCACAATGTTGTTGTGAGAATTCATTTATATAACATGTAAGGCACTTAGGATAGCTCTTGTTACATATGAACACTCAGTGAAAGATGTTTGCTATTGCATCATGATGATATAATGATATTTGCTAATAAATAGGAGAGGGGCTATAATAAACAAAATTTATTAGATTCAAATTATAACTTCTAAGTCTCTTCAATGGTAATAGCCATTTGTTTCCTCTTGGTAGGTAAAAATTTGTTAATGTCTTTTCCTGAAAGCTTTGATTTGTGACTTTGTTTGGTAAGGAGCCTTCTGGTTGATGGTTGATTCTGCTTGATAAAGAGAAAGCCAGAATAGCACCAATGGTGGTGTGGAAAGATGTGATTTATTAGTTCTTTTCCTACTGCAAAACCAGCCTGGGGAATGTAGGCATACCAGATGAGGACTACACAGGAGACACCAGTTTTTCTTCATTTCAGAAAATTGGAGCATCCACCAAATGGCATCCAAATGTTCATGGAGATGACCTTGCTTATTTAAGGTGAAGAATAGTAGTAACAGGGCATCTCAAGTTTCTCAGCGTCCACATTATACAAGAAGAAAGAACAGCAGCTCCAGCTAGCTATTTCCCTGTTGGGGCTCAATGATGCTGTTGGAAATGTTCTAGATCCTCGGGACTTATCGCTGTCCATCAATAAGCCTTGTCTAGGTACCTCGTATGGGTGGGGGAATTCCACTTTCACACACATTGTCTCCTTAACCCCAGGCAAGTTCTGCCCCCTCTGAGCCTTGGTTTCCTGTCTATAAATTGGAGATAATAACAAAAACTTCAATTTTTGTTTTGAAATAACACAACTTTAAAAAGAACACTGTGATAAGGTTCTACCAACAAACTAATTACACAATGTCACACAACACTGAGCTTAGCCATAACAGTTTCTTGAGGCCTGCTTAGTTATAAAATTCCTTTACAATACATACTTCTCAGCTGTAATTTCTTTTTGCCAGCGTATACATTCTGCTTCTGATGTACAGCAGTGTTTTCCCCAAGAGTCAAAGCGCATTTCATGAAATGCTGGTCCCTTGAGATGCTCCTGGAAGAGGAACTGACACCATAAACCTCTCTCAGAGATTCCCAAAGCACATTAGCAGACTAAAGCTTCTGAGCAAATAGAATCCTACAGTACAGAAACTGTGTTTAACTCAAAGCTTCCTAGTTATTGGTCCATTGAACCCTTTTGCCCTTTAACTTTCATTTAAATACACGAACTGTTGGAACAACAGTTCTCAAACTTCCATGTTCATCAGAATCACCTAAAAAACATAGACAGTTGGGCAGTGCCTGTGGTTCAGTGAGTAGGGCGCCAGTCCCATATGCCGGAGGTGGCGAGTTCAAACCCAGCCCGGGCCAAAAACTGCAAAAAAAAAAAAAAAACATAGACAGATGTCTTGGCCTTGCCTCCAGAGTTCCTGATCCAATAGGATCTGAATTTGCATTTCTAACAAGTTTCTAGGTGATGATAATGATGCTTTGAGAACTTCTACTTTAAGATACGCAGAATGAGCCCATCTTTCATTTTGTACTAACTTCAAAGCTGCTTTGGTAATAAATCTGGACTGACTACCACAATCCATAGCAGTCATAGAATGTTAGATGTGAGAGGGAACTTGAATTCCTTTGTCTATTTATTTATTCAACCAACATTTACTGAGCACCAACTATTTGTGAGGCACTAGCCTGGGCAGTTAGGGATAAGTGAAGAAACTCTGGCATGATGACTATTCTCTTAGCATCCCTAATATAGAGGGGAACAAATTAAACAAAAATAAACATTATTGCAAACTGTGATAAGAACAATTACAAAGGAAAAGTAGAGCATGGCTAGGGACAGATTAGCATAGGAATTTTGTTTGTTTGTTTAAACAGAATCGCACTTAGTGGCCACAACGCCTGGCTTTATTTTTTAGCAGGGTGGGCTGTCTCACTCATGCTCAAACTGGTCTCAAACTCTTTAGCTCAAGCAATACTGCCCACTTCCACCTCCCAGAGGGCCAGATTACAGGCATAAGCCAACACCTGCTGACTGGTACTTAGTTTAGATGGATTTAATCTAAATATAACTTCTCGACTGGGCGCCTGTGGCTCAACGGGCTAAAGCGCCAGCCACTTACACCTGAGCTGGCGGGTTCAAATCCAGCCCAGGCCCGCCAAACAACAATGACGGCTGCAACCAAAAAATGGCCGAGTGTTGTGGCAGGTGCCTGTAGTCCCAGCTACTTGGGAGGTGGAGGCAGGAGACTTGCTTGAGCCCAGGAGTTGGAGGTTGCTGTGAGCTGTGATGCTACAGCACTCTATCCAGGGTGACAGCTTGAGGCTCTGTCTCAAATAAATAAATAAATAAATAAATAAATAAATAAAACTTCTCCCATCAACAGGCAGAGTCTATTTTCCTATCCTTTGAATATGGCCTGTTCCTGTGACCTGTTTTAACCAATACACTGTGGCAGAAGTGATGTCCTGCACGTTGCAGAGTCTAAGTATCAGGAGGCCTTCAGCTTCCATTCTCACCCAACTGGAAGTCTGAGACCACCACACCAGGAAGAAGCTGGGAGGAAAACCAGGTGGAGAGAGAGACCAACACCCCTGCTCAGCCCAGCCCCAAGTCGACCCACCAGCTAACTACAGCCACATAAGTGAACCCAGGGGAGACCAGCAGAACAATCCAGCCAAGCCACAAAATCATGAGAAATGACAAATGTTTGTTTTAAGCCACTGTGTTTGGGGGCACTTTGATATGAATTAGACAAAATGATGTGGGATCATACGAGAGCTCTTTGAAAAAGGTCATTTAGATGGAAGGATGAATAGGAGTTGGGCAGGCAGAAAGCAGCATGGGACAGCATTCCAGGCCTGGAATGGTAGAGTCCTGACTCAGGGATGAGCAGCGCTTAGTCAGTACAACAGCTGCAGGAGTCCCATGCAGGAGGGGATAGATTAGACTGGGCAGTGGATGTTGTGATAAGCCCTTGTGATGCCCCCATCACCACCCTCTTCAAGACTGAGGCACTCAATACCCTGGCTTCTGCTAGCAATGGTGACTCACAGCACTCAGCTGATCCCTCTCTGGGAATTGACTTTGGCTGAAGAGCGCTGCCTAGCTTAAGGTCATCGTCCTCACTGCAGGAATCTTTCATTCAATAAGTCTATGTGTGGATATGGGAGGGGTGCCAGTGTTGGCATAAAGGCCTGACCCCCAAACTCACTCAAATTGGAGACAACTCCAGCGTTTCTGTGGGCTCAGCTGAGGCCTTGGCTGTGACTGCAGCACGGTTAGCCTCACCACCTGCCCCATGGTGCTTTCCTCTCTCCCCTTCAGTGTTAATCCTATGTACGCCCCTCGAAAATACTTCCTGCATGCAAATCTCCATCTCGGAGTCTGCTTCCTAGGAAACCTACAGCACAAGTGGAAAGGACATTTCAAGGGACTATTCCAGGAGAACAAGTGAAAGATAACTTGGACTAGAAGAGTGGCTTTGGGGATGGAGATAAACAGAAATTTTCAAGATTAAGAGCTAGAGCTTAAAGAACATATGTTTATTTGAAAGGTGTGGAAACTGAAAGTGAAAGAAAATCACTACAGGCGCTGTGTGTAGAGGACACCAAGAGCCAGACGACCTTTGAGTAAGATGATTTGCAGCTGGGGGGCGGACCCTTGGGCAATTGGTGTGCAGGTGCTTGTTGCAGAGCCCGAGCCCATGACGATCCTTAGGCACATAGTCATTGTCTAATATTCCCCTCACTTGTCTTGTACTGTCTCAATAACAGGCTACTGTGGAGGTTGCTCTGGGCTACCCTGCAATCAAGGTTAACCAGCCTCCTGCAAGCTTGTACTTCTAATCTGCCTCATGCCTGGTTCCTTTCTGCATTGGTCAAGACCAGGGCCATAAGGGCTGTAACAGCTGTGTCAAGCCATATTAGAGTCTGATGCAAAGTGAGAATCTTTATGTAAAGTTTTGATATTTTGTTCACCAGAAGGTTATTTTTGCATTAATTTTGATTTCTAAAAGCATAATTTCTCTTTATTGCTGAGTTTTTGGCATCCTCTTTGATTTTACCCTCCAGACCTATATCTTACCTCACCTCACCCTAGTCCTGGCCCTGAAAATCTTTACTGTTTTAAGACACTAAGTTTTGGAATAATTTCTTTTTTTTTTGTAGTATTTTATTTTATAATTTTATTGAATCATAATTCTGTACATTGGTGCAATCATAGGGCACGATTCATATACATTCAGAAATGTTTTGATTGTACTGTTAACAGATATTTTCTTGATCACTATATAAAGACATTGATACTCTACATTTAACAAGTTTCACCAGTACCCTGCTAAGATGCACCGTAGGTGTGATCCCACTAATTGCCCTCCCTCCACCCATACTCCCCCTCCCCTCCCCTCCCTTTCCCCTTTCCCTGTATTCCTATGCTATAATTGGGTTTTAGCCTTCATATGAAAGCTATAAATTAGCTTCATA
>CAUYON010054702.1:0-45031 GCA_963573935.1 Arctocebus calabarensis
TCTTTATATAGTGATCAAGGAAATGCCATGAAGGATATCTGTAACAGTATGATCAAAATATTTCTGAATGTATATGAATCGTGCCCTGTGATTGCACCAATGTACAGAATTATGATTCAATAAAATTATTAAAAAAAAAAATTAAAGATAGAATTACCACACAATCCGGCAATCCCCAAGCAACTGAAAACAGGGCCTCGAAGAGATATTTACAGACCCACGTTCACCGCGGCGTTGTTCACAACAGCCAAACGTGGAAGTAACCTGGGCGTCTACGGATAGATAAACAGATGAAGAAGATGTGGTATCACATACAGTGGAACATCGTTCAACCTTAAGAAAGAAGAAAATCAGGTCAAATGCCCCAGTGTGGATTAACCGTGAGGGCGTGCGGCTGGCGGGGTGTCCAACCTACGCTTTGCAGGCTGCAAGTGGGTTACTTGAGGACTTGCAGAGTTCTCTGTGGTGTTAGCTATTGTGAAAAAGGAGCCCGGACCTGTTTTGGGTTTTGTTTTTTTAACTCATCAGCTTTTGTTAGTGTTTGTGTATTTGTTGCGTGGCTCAAAACGATTCTTATTCCTCTCTCCAGTGTGTGGCAGAAAAGAAAAGAGATAAGCCAGTCACCAAAGAACAGACATTGCCTAAATCCATGTGTGTGAAGTTCCTGGAGCACTCGCTCAAATCCACAGGGACAGGAAGTGGAGTGTTGGTTTTGGGGGTGGGGAAGGGATGAAAACGGTCTAGGGATCTGTTTCACGACAACAAATGAATATACTCAATACTACAGAATTATATGTTAAAAAATGGTTAAGATACTAAGTTTTACTGCAGTAAAAATATTTTTAGAAATTGAGCTGTGAACTCATCTTCATTAAGAAAAGAAAATGCCATCAAAACACTCAGCAAAGAGGGAGAAGCACGTGTGAAACAGAGAAGTGCCTTTGGAAAGTGAGCTCTACATCCCGGAGGCCATGCTAAGCTAGAACTGCCGGAGGCTAAGTTCTGGTTCTAGATCCATCCCAGACAAAGAAATGAAAAGACAAGACCAGTGCGCCCATCCTCTTCAAGCTCCACAAGGACATAGACCTTCCAGATGACCTTGGTGGGTCCTCACACTTGACTGTCCTTGGCCTGAGTAAACCCTCTGCCTTGCTTTGTCCCAACCCAGGGCACCAGCATCATTATCATGACTATTTATATACAGACCAGGAAATGAAGGCCGGGCAAGAGAGGTTAAGTAACCTGCCACCCGGCTGTTGACTGCAGTCCCACCTCCCAAACCCAAATTGTTCATCATGATTACTTTCTGCACCATTGACTGCCCCTTGAAAGATCACCTTCAATTAATCAAGCTCCTTGTACATGCTCATTGGTTCTTCAACTTCAAGGCCGTCTATCCTGCTATCAGCCAGGGCTCATTTCTCAACCTTATCAACAAAGACAGAATATAAGGCTTTTTTTGAATGCCTCCAGGAAATTAAGATACATCAGGTTTCTGACATCCCTGTTAGGACTAATTCCTAACCACCTTGCACTAATTAGCAACATTCAATAAAAACATGTATTGGTAGCTCTATTCTAGAGTTCCTTTAGAACAGCTGTCCCCAACCTTTTTGGCACCAGGAACTGGTCTCATAAGGAGAATGACCTAGATCCTTTGCATGTGCAGTTCACAGTCAAGTTCACACTCTTGTAGAATTTAATGCCACCTCTGATGTGACAGGAGGCGGTGCTTAGGGGGTGAAGCAACTGACGGGGAGCGGCTGTAAACACAGATGAAGCTTCACTTGCTCGCCCACCACCCACCTCCTGCCGTGCAGCCTGGTTCTAACCGGGGATTGGGGCTGCAGACTCAGACCACACCAGCCTCGCCAGTGTGCCATCCTGGAACTCCCCTGTGCTTCTGTTCTCAGGGCCGGGACAGCATCTGTCTGCCAGCTGTCTGCTGCGTCTCCCCTATTCTTGCATTCACAATGGCAAGACAGACCTGCAAGCTCATTTCCTACCTTGGGCTCTCCACACCAGGTGCTTGAACTTCACTCTGTGAAAGCCGCAGCACCCACACTTCCTTCCGGATCAGAAGGAATTCTCTTCTTTTGCACAATGACTGCTTATTTTCTTCTGTGAACACTTCTCTTGGTCACTTGTTGACATTACATCATGTGCTTAAGCATTAGGCCTGTAGATTTCTGCTGGCTTTTATTCTTCAACATTTATTATTTTAAAATATGCCTTTTTTTCTTTCTCCCAGGAATTTTTCATGGAATTTAGTTCCTACTGACCTGTAGCCCCTGGAGCACTCGCCTCACAAGTTGAAGCTGCTCGGTGCATTCTTGGTGAAGCGGTTGTAAGGGACCTGCTGTCGCCTCTCCCACATTTTGGCAGTGAGGCTATTGTCAAGGATGGTCAACACTTGTTAAACTCCAGGATGAGGGAAGTCAATATGGGATGATGCTCTGATGGGCGAGCTCTTGTTGCTATTGATACATAGCTTTGTGCTAGTTTTGGAGAGCATCCTACTACCTCGCCGGGCAGCCTTCTCAGCAACAAACTTAACCAGATATGTGAGCTTGCAGGTTAGCCTGCTCACCACATTCTGGCCAGTCAAATCCTTGGCTGGAATGAGTAGGGATCTGATGTTCAGATAATAATTCAAGAATTAGTCTTCATATGGGAACTAGTGAAACATTAAAAATATCAGACTATCAACCTTAAGAGTGTTTAGAAAGTAATCACAGTGCTTTTAGGTAGAGAGATGGTAGTCATAGAGGGGAATGAATCTTAATTAATAGTTGTTTGGTTCTTGGTGAATCTCTCAGAGCTCAGTGAAACTCCCACTCATACACGCGGGGAAGTCAATATTGCTGTCAAACTTAGTTGACACCAGAACTCTGCAGGAGAAAAACAAATTAGCAAACAAGTGAAGGTCAGCCCTTTCAGAGGAGCAAATGTGAAAACAGAAAAATCACAGGGAAACTTACTGTCTGACCCAACTAACTGCCCAGAATTGGTAGTTTGATATGCTGGGAAGAAGAGTCTATTTATTCTAAATTATTATTCAGAAGACAGCACTGCCAGGTGATCTGTATTATGGGATTATTTTTAATTCCAAAGGTAAATTATCATCCTTGACTTATTAATTGAACTTATAATGATATAATGAATCTATTCCAAATCCACTTGGGTTATAAATAAATTAATAATTAACGTTGTAATAGATACAGCATGGCATAATTTCAGAAGATAATCACTCTCACACCGTCTCAAAACTAAACTTCATTTCAATGCAAGTGACATACGCACCGAATGAAGGCATTGTACTGAGAAACGGCTGCTCTTAGCTTGGGCTTCCTCAGAAGCAGACCCTGAAATGTGGCACAGAGGGCAAAGGGTTCTTCTGGAGGCAGTGGTGGGAGGGGAGGTGGAAAGGGCAGGAAGGAGGTCTGTCCGCCGGAGACCTCTGTTGATGAGCGGGGAGACACCCGCCATCCAGGAGATGATGGTGCAGGACGCGCCGCAGAGCTGCTGCGTTCCAGGGACGAGCATGCTGGCTGGTGACCTTGAAGTTCCCATCCATCCTTTATCTGAGAGTGGCTGGGAAGTAGGTCCCCTGCAGCACCTCTGGCCCAGTGCATGTGAGCCCGGCAGCAGAAGGGTCATAAAGACTTGCAGCAGCAAGTGGCCAGCATGCAGGACAGAGGGGACCAAGGAGATGTGGCAGACAGCTGCACCTGCCCTCCTCTCCTTTTCCTCCGCATCTCACCCCCCAGAGGATGCCACTTTCAAGCTTTTGGTTTTCCTGCTATTTGCCGTTACGTTTCCAAATTATACGATGGTGCTGTTATTTACTAGTTTGGCGATTTTAGACAGCGCGCATTGAGTTCCACTTTCTCGTTTGAAGCTTCAGCGCGCTTCCACTCCCCCAGCCCCACTTCCTTCCATCTTCCGCTGCTTCTCCATAGTGGCACGTGTCAAATGTCGGCTGCACCAACCGGTTAGATAACACTATGTAATGATTTTAATAATGGGTCAAATACTGTACTTTGAGTCCATTTTTTATCTTAAACTACATTTTTGTCATTTTTAGAATTAATTAGGGCCCCACTTTTCCATTGGCTTAATTATTCACGTGCTATCGCTAACTCTTTCCAGACGCTCACAGGCATCTGGCCTGTATTTACTGATCTCGCCAAATGCTCAAATGCAATTCCAGACAGTCCATCGGGTCCCTTCTGCTGTCCAGCCCTCGCCTGTTCCCCTCTTCCTCCTCTTCCCTTTCTTCCCTGCCCCCTGGCACAGAGCTGAACGCCTGGGCTTTCCCTGTGCTGCCTCGTGGGGGCGCTGTTTCCTCCACCCCATGCTGTTCTCAGTCTGATTCCCATTTGAGGAGGATTCTGTCCTTGAGGAAGCAGGAAGGGCAGATGTGCAGCTAGGGCTGTGTGTGTGTCTCCACAGAGGCGCCCTTCTGCCTTCCTGCAGGTGTCTGGGACAATAGGAAAGGCCCAGGCTGGAGTCCTCAAGTTCAAGGTAGCATTTTCACGTAATCCTCTCTGTTCAGCCTTGCACCTCACGCTGCTGTCTTCTCTGCCTAAAGCCCCCAAGTCAGGAGCATCTCAGGTTTAATTTATTCAGGCGGTAACTCTTATCTCCTGCTGGGGAGAAGGGACAGGTGGTTGGTTCCCTGGCTGCAAGGGTTCGGGTGGGCAGCACGGGGCGGGGGTGTGTGATGGCACTGTATGCAGGTGTGAAACAAGCTTGCTTCAGACAGTGGGACACTCCCGTCTTTCCTCCTAAAACTCTTAGCAGGGCCATAGGGAAAACTATGTCACTTCTCAAAAGCGTGCCTCCGTTGCAGGCATCTCTCTGTACTCCCAAGGCCCTACCGTTCCTCTGCCCTCCACCCTGTGTCTTCCAAGAACACAGGGTGTTTCTCATTTGCTGTTGCACCTACCAAGGATCTCCTTTTCCATATGAATTAATATCCTTATCTTTTTTTTCAATTCCATTTTTGTGGGGACAGATGGGCAATGAACACTATGCAGCCCGCCGACATGTCCACACAGCCTCTTCCCCGGCCACCAGAAATGTCTCAGTATGCGATCGTCATTCTGTTCTGGGTCAGTTGTGACCATAATAGACAACGCATCAAGAGTTATCCTGAACTAACACTAATAAATTAAACAGAAAGACCTCACTGCTTTTTAAGATGATCTACAGCGACCCACAGGAACTGTATTAAAGGGCCACGACATTAGGAAAGTTGAGAGCCACTGACCTGACATGATGAAACTAGAGCTGCTTGTGTGTGATTACAGCTGTGCACAATGTGCCCCGGGGACATCTGGAATCACGGAGAGGTCAGTGGCTGGTGCCTTCAGGGTGTGGTCCAGGGGACAAAGGCTTCAGGGCTGGACCTCTTCTTGGATTGCTCCTGCCCACAACATTCTCTCTCTCCTCGGAGCTCATATCCCACCTGCACTCCAGATACCCCATGCGACACTCAGGTGAATTCTCACTGATTGTGGCTACAGATGCTTCTCTCAGGGAGGCAGCATCGTGCCTCGTGCTCTTGGAATCTGCACAGTGAATCTGAGTTGGACAGAATGTTCCTATTACATGATAATCTTTGACGGGTTGAGTCAGGTCGATGGTGGTTACTCTTTAAGATCTTTAGGGAAGTGAATTTGCAACCCCCTTTGACATCATGGGAGTGTTCTAGCCTGTGGTAACAGGGACACATGTTGCATGGGTCCTGATCCTCAGCAGCAAGTTTTAGAAATACAGCTTTTCTCTTGGTTCCTCTATACATCTCTAAGCTCCTTTTCCACATTCTATGATTATTTTATTCTTATAAATCAATCACTTGGACTTTAAGAAATATTTGACATTAACAAAGTTAAATACTGTTTTTCCTAACTCTCACTGTTCTTCCAGCTGTTTTTTGAACAATCCAATTTGGAACAGAAATAACACCAATTCCGGGAAGATTCACTGACATTTTCCTGACCAAGACACGGTGAATAATTCATTATCATCAAATATTCAAATGTTGTTGAACTTAAAAATCAGAAAATTTGGTGGTATGTTTATAGCTAACTCCTCAATGGAATGAATTATTTTTTAGTGGTATGTTTATAGCTAACGCCTCAATGGAATGAATTATTTATTATTTTGTGTCACTTTTCAAAGAAAAAAAGGCCTAAAGTCACAGCATGAGTAAATGTATATTTAATATTTTACTATACATGCATTAAAAATCAAGATTTATTCCATGGAAAAAATAACATAAGAGCTAATTAGCTGATACAAAGGAAAATAATGTGCCTTTTTGGGGTGCCAAACTCTTAATGGGATTTGGTGAATGAGGATCTCCTATACTTGACAAGCAAACAAGCAAAAACAAAGGGCATATATTATTTTCTTTTTAGGAGGGACTTCACCTATTGTGCATCATGCCATGATACATCTCAAAACTATTAATAATAGAGTATAAATGTCTTACCACAACAAATAAGTAAGTGAGGAGATGGTTATGTTAATCAGTTAGATGCAAGAATTCCATATTGTATATCAAATCAGCACATTGTACCCCATAAATGCATTAATGTACACAGTTATGATTTAATAAAGAATAAAAAAAGAGTAAAATACTCCTACACACACAAAAACAAAGAGCGTACCATCATCTCAATAGATGCCAAAAAAGTGTTCAACAAAATTCAGCATCCTTTCTTGATAAAAGCCCTCAACAGTCTAGGCATAGATACATAGGTTATAAAAACCATGTAAGACAAACCCACAGCCAACATTATGCAGAATCGGGAAAAGTTAAAAGCATCCCCACTAAGGACTGGAAAAAGACCAGGGTGCCCCTGTCACCACTTCTATTCAACATAGTGCTGGAAGATTTGGCCAGAGAAATCAGGTAAGAGAAGGCAAAAAAGGGCATCCAAATGAGGAAAGAGGAGGTCATGGTTTCACTTTTTGCTGATGGAAATTCCAAAGACTCCACCAAGAGACTCTTAGAATTGATAATAAATTCAGAAAGTCTTGGGTTATCAAATCAAAGTACACAAATCAGTAGCATTCCTACATACCAGTAACCATCAAACCGAGAGTCAAATCAAAGGCTCATACCAGTCACAACGTCCTGCTTCCTTGTCATGTTTACGTGACACTTCACGTGCCCTGATGGGTAGACAGTTGGGTTTAACCACATAACCCCCATCAGACAATGGTGGAAAACTCTATCCCTGCAAGCCATAAATCCAGTGAACACAAATAGATAAAGTACTTCAATATTTATTTCTCGCTGTCAATTAACAAACTAACTTTCTGATTTACATTTTTATGTGCTACGACTTATATTACCTGTAAAGTGCCTTAATGGTTTTTAAATTTTAATTTGTTTTGTTTGCTCTGAAGTTTTACATTTAGAGCTCTAACCATTGTCTCTGGACACTGTTACTCTGATAGACTACATCATGACACAGATGTCAGGAAGAAGCAAAAAGGTGAAGGGCTTGTAAACAGTGATGAACAGTTAATGCACGAGGGTCAGAACTCCCTAGTAACTGTTCATGAATAGGAGCAAGATGACTAGCACATGAACGTAGCAAGGTCTGCTAATTTCATCTGAGAGGTAAGATACGATTGGGAAGCTGCTGACCAATGGCAGGAGCAGCAGGTGTACCAGAAGCCTCTGAGCAGAACTCCTTGAGAGAACTCATTGCCACTCTCCCCACACCTGCATGTCTCTGCTGTCAGCTCCATAATTCTTCCCTCCAAGGCTTCAGCTCACCAGAGGTGTCAGGAGACCCACAAGATAAATGCTCCAAAAGGTTCCCAGAAGATAAAACACAGAGTGTACATTGAAAGAGGCTCAGTCTTTTAAAGTTATTGCCATTGTTATGCATAAAGAGTACCCGGTCAGGCTCCCCATCCTGCAGAACACCCCTGGAACTCCCCACCCACCTTCCAAGGCTAAGACTGACTCATGAGCTGAAATCCTTTCTTTCAAAGCCATACTGAATTGATGGTTCTCCTTTAAACCAGGAGAAGAAAAGTTTATGATTCTTATAAAGAGAGAAAGCTGTTTAAAAACTGTGAATCGTAAAATCCTTTGTATTATATTCAGAAATGCTCCTCATCAGGGTAAGATACTCAAGAAATCAAGGAGGTTGTAGGGAATTTGCTGATCATAATCGGCTCCTGGAATTTCCACACCTGGCCTGGTGAGGTGACGGGAACCTTTTCCATCTGGGCTAGAAATTGGCCCACTTGGGGGTCCCCAGGCACTCCCACTTCTACCGGGTTAGGTATAAATTCAGGGGTTCCCATGAACCTCTCAGGTCTAAATAATTCACTAGAACAAGTCAAGAAGTCAGGAAAGTGTTTTACTTATGATTACAATTTTTTTCTTTTTTTTTTTGCAGTTTTTTTTGGCCTTCCCTATCTCCGCCCCTCCCCCACCTCTTCCCCCTTCATCTTGGGCTGTAGTTGGGCTATAGCTTTCATATGGAAGTGTGGTTGATATATATTGGTTTCAATGTATCTGAGTACATTGGATACTTTTTCTTCTATTCTTGAGATACTTTACTAAGAAGAATATGTTCCAGCTCCATTCATGTAAATATAAAAGAGGTAAAGTCTCCATCTTTTTTTTTTTTTTGCAGTTTTTGGCCAGGGCTGGTTTTGAACCCACCACCTCCGGCATATGGGGCCAGCGCCCTACTCCTTTGAGCCACAGGCACTGCCCAAGTCTCCATCATTTTTTTAAGACTGCATAATATTCTATGGAGTACATATTCCACAATTTATTAATCCATTCATGGGTTGATGGGCTCTTAGGCTTCTTCCATGACTTAGCAATTATTAATTGGGTTGCTATAAATATTCTGGTGCAAATATCTTTGTAATAAAGTGATTTTTGGTCTTCTTGATATATACCTAGTAGAGGAATTGCAGGATCGAATGGCAGGTCTATTTTTAGATCCCTAAGTGCTCTCCAAACTTCTTTCCAACAGGAGCGTATTAGTTTGCATTCCCACCAGCAGTGCAGAAGTGTTCCTTTTTAGAGGTGATTTAAGGATAACAAGAAAGGTGAAAGGCGTAAGTCAGGGGTTCAATGCCCACCCTCATTTTGGATTCTCACAATGATGAGATCTCTGAATACTCCCAATACCAGAAGGAATCCAGCCCATGTTCACAATGAGACCCAAATGCCAATGATGTTAAGAAATTGCCTTGCTCTGTAGTTCATTCTGTCACCCAAACTGAGGGGAAGGTCATTGTATCCGTTAGTCGAGGCTGCCGTGCTTGACACAAAGGACATTTACTTCTTCATAGTTCTGGAGCCTGAAAGTCAGAACTCCGGGGGTCTGTGGGGCCACATTCCCCATAAAGTCTCCAGACCCCTTCCCTACCTTTTCCAAGTACTGGCAGCCTAAGGCATGACTTGGTTTGTGAGAGTGTGTAACTCCGGTCTCTGCCTCCCTTCTCATGTGGCAGCCTCTGTCTCTCTCTGTCTTTACCTTTCTTATAAGGCCACTAGTTGTATTTAGGATTCACCCTAATCCATATGAGCTCATCCTCATCCTTGCCTAATTGTATCTGCAAAGATCCTGTTTCCAAATAAGGTCTGGGGATGATAAGCCAATTTTAAATTATTAGTGAAGAAAAAAAATGGTTAAATAACAGTTCACTTTTCTTCAGACTCATTTTCATTATGAAAGGGTGTCTGACTGAGCTGCGTTCATAAAACACGTCTCACATTTCCATTAAGATCTTTTTGACAAGTGGTACCTACTCACTGCGCTGTTCATGAAACAGCAAACCTATTTTGTGATGAAAATTTTCTCTGTTCAGAACATTTGAAAAAATACTGAAAGGGATGCCTGAAAAATCCTCTAGACTTTTGAAAAATAAATGAAATATATTCACTGGCAAAATGTTCTTTCAGATGTAGAATTTATAGTCAATCTCATGATTCAGATAAATGCCAATATTATTAAAGATTGCCATCACCCAGGAAATTCTAGGGTTTTGTCGGAGTCCTTTGTAAACTGGGTTTAATCCAATTTGGTGCTAGAATGTCTGGATTAAAGTTTAAACATACAGGTAATAATCTTTTTTATCTTACTCAGTGTCTCTCGTTGGGTCAGCATTTTTTAAAGTGGCTGAACTTGACCTAACTTAGACTCGTGAAAGGAAAAGTTCAGGTGTGATTGTAAGGTACAGGAACAAAAGCTGGGATGTCAGGTGAGTTCTAGAACAAACCACAGAATGCCAGTTCATCTGGTGGTATTCTCTTGGCTATGAAATGTCTCCCTGCATGTGGATTTTCAGAGATAGTGTATGTTTTCCTAACATTGCAAGAGCTGGATATTGCTAAGGAACCAAAGAAAGTTTGTTGCTTTGCAAGACAACATGCAGTGAGGTTGAAAAAGTCTCAGAGTGGACTAAAATAAAATAAAATAAAAGCTTGTCCAGTCATGAGCCAAGGAAGCATGTTTCCGCCAGTGGTGGGTGGTATTACAATTGGGTCCCATAAGATTATTACAGAGCTGAAAAATTTCTTTTGCCTAAGGATGTCCATCATAGTTCAAGGTGTTGCTTGCGTGTTTGTGGGAAAGCTGATGTAAACAAATAATGTCCCAGCAGTTGCATAGAAATGTAGTGTCCCAGGTCTTCACCCTCACTTGTCACTCAACTCCCACACTCACCAGAGCAACTTCCAGTCCTGCAGTCTCAAGTGCCCTGAACAGGTGCACATTTTTCCTTCCTTCCTTCCTTCCTTCCTTCCTTCCTTCCTTCCTTCCTTCCTTCCTTCCTTCCTTCCTTCCTTCCTTCCTTCCTTCCCTCCTTCCTTCCTTTTTGAGGCAGACTCTCATTTTGTGGCCCAGGTTAGACTATAGTAGTTAGTGTCAGCCTAGCTCACAGCAACCTCAAACTCGTGGGTTCAAGCAATCCTCCTGCCTCAGCCTCCTGAGTCGCTGGAACTGCAACGCCTGCTAGTTTTTCTATTTTTAGTAGAGATGGGGTCTCGCTCTTACTCCAGCTGGTTTCAGACTCCTGGACTCAAGTGACCCTCCCACCTTGGCCTCCCAGAGTGCTGGGGTTACAGGGATGAGCCACCATGCCCGGCCACTTTTAATCCTTCTTATCACGTTTTTACTGCACCTTTTCTATTTTTACATGGATTTAAACACACAAATACTTCCCACTGTGTAATAATTACCTACGCTTTCTGCACAGTCACTGGTTGTGCAGACTGGAGCCTCAGAGCAACAGGCCCCTCTGCCCAGCCTCGGTGCACACACTGTGCCAACTAGGGGTGTAGGTGAACTTGATGCTGCCACCACAAAGGTGGCCTGTGGACGGCTTTCTCCAAATCCACCCTCCAGGTCCAGCGACTCTGGATTGTGCAATAGTGCTTTTGTAAATTGAGTGTAGGGCTCCATAAAACTTGGGAAATGCAGACGCATCTTTATTTTAGTTTTTCAAGCAATCTGTTGTGCTTACAAGACTTTCTCCATTTTTTTTTTATAAATCAGAAGCTGATTATCCCCTGGTACTCATCTAACGATCAGACCACAATGGCCGTGGCTTCCATTGATGCTATGATTGCTGTAAGGACTCGTTCTTGGCATGAAAAATAAAATGCTAAATGTTTTCCTGCCAGTACCTTCCACCTGGGATTCCTGCAGACACGGTGAGTGCCCCCACCCTCTCCCTGGGCTCCTGGCTGGCTCTTCCCCTGCTCTCAGCAGGACGCGGCAGCTCTGGCTCCTGGAAGCACCTGACACTTCTTCAAGCAGAAGATCCTAATTTGAGTGCCACACTTAACTTAGCTCTTTTCATTTCCGAGGGGTGAAATAAGAAGCAGGTCAATCCTTCTTAAAATAAACGTTACTGATTTTTGTCGTCTTGAAGAAGGGGAGGAAATACAAATGCTTCTTTAGACGGTACTAAACCGTTTAGAAAACATTTCATTCTCACACCGTCCTTCTGCTAGACCCGTGAAGCCCCCTGAAAATAGGAAATCTTTCCTCTGACCCAGTGTGCTGAGGCACAGACTGAGGAAGACCAGGGGACGTACGATTTGTTCCCCCAGGAGGGACAGGAAGAGCAGAGACGGATTTCACCCAAGCCCAGGTGCAAAGTGTGCCAGTCTTAGGATGAGATTTAGCTCCTCAACAAGTCCAAGGACTTGATCCTCCTCAAACTCTGCAGCGGAATTTGGAGAAAATACTTGATCGTAAAAACAATATATCAAAAACCTAAGGAAATGCTGGATTTAGAATTCAGGCTGTAGGTAAGAAAAATGACTTTCTTGTCATTTTTACCATTTTATTTAGCATTACTCTCTGCCATGTAAATTTAGTTCATGGCCAGGGTTATTGAGATATTTTCTTTCTAGCTTCTTCTTATTTTTCTTTTCTTGATTTTGCTTGGTTGAGCTCAGAGGGTTTAGATGACATACTGGTCTGGACATGGCCACAGTTTTAATTGAGCAACCAGAGAAGGATTTTAAAGCATTTGACTCTGATGAAAACAGTCAGGAAAGCAGAGAACATGCAGACCAGTGTCTGGTGGGCTTCGTCTGGGAACGCAGAGCAAGGGGATGAGACGCTCGGGTGGTGCTCAGGTGCTTTACGCTAACTATTCTGATTTGTACTGGAATCAGCAGAATCACCGAGACATTTGTCATGGTTCAATAGCTAAAGTCAACCAACTAACCAACCAACCAAAACACTTCTCTTTCTGCCATTAGCAGAGTCATTTCAGGTGATAGTCACGATGAGAAGTCAATGTGAAAGCAAAGGACAATAACATGACATTATGGAAAAGAGGGCCAGCTGGAAAGAGGGCCTATTGACTGAAAACCGACCTGATATTCCATCGAGTCAAACACAGGGAGAGGCCAGCACGATCTCAAGGGTCATCAGAATACTCAGAGAATGGAGATAGTGCAGTGTGTTAATTTATGGCTTCCCTTTTGTTAATAAGTTAATGCTATGTCTTAATATTAGGTACTCATCTAAGTGTATGTATGGAAGTGTGAGGGAAGTGGAATTAAATATACTGCTCACTTGATGTTCATTGAAAGTTTCAAGAGACTGTAAAGTCCATGGTGGGGTTGGAAGGACTCACTACAAGTTGAAAATTAGGCCAACAAAGAGGCAGGTGCCTGTCAGGGGGGGCAATCACATTGCAAAAGGTCTTCGTACCAAAGCAGCTAAATGTAACGAGAGCGAGTGGCAGGCTAAAGCTTCAGGTTGGAGGGCAGTGGGGACGTGGTGTGGGTCCACTGTGTGCGAGAGCTTGTGAGAGGGTTGATGTGCAGGGAAGTGTGGAGATCTCTGGATTAAGTTTATAGTGGTTGGGAAAAGAGTGAAATTATAGCCATCTACAATACATAAGTTGTTGAATTAGAGAACTATCCTGTGAAAACTGTGTCCAGGGTCCATGTGGACATGTTGGTTAGCCTCAGTCTGGAGAGGATGGTTCTCTGGCTGCTGCAATCACGGACTGTGTACCATTTCAGAGGGCCGCTGACTCCATACAGCTGCTTTGAATGACTTTCCATTAGACAGGTGGAACAAGCAATAAACAGAAAAGCCCTGGCATCTTAGCCTGTTGAGCCACAGGTGCCGAGCCTTTCCATGTTGTTTTTAAAGGAGACATTATGTCTGGGTGCAGAATTCCAATTTGCAACTCTATTGCCCTAAATCTGTTTCTTCCTTAATTTTGTCATTCATCAAAAGTTTTTTTGTTTGTTTGTTTCTGACTATTTGTCATCCATACTGCTTTGTCTCCCACAAGCAGGCGAATAATTGTTCTTAGGGGGACATGAAAATGCTGATGTGAAATGTGCATTAAGGTCTTCAGATAGGTACTATTTATGTAGATTATATGGCATACTTTAGAGAATTACCAAGAGAAATTAGTCTGCAGAGTATGTTAGGTTAGCAAACCTAACATAAATAAATAAAAATAATCATAATAAAAATAAATAAATAAAAATCATGGTTTCTGTGACCGGATTCTCTACTATTTGACTGTATGAGATGAAGAGCATTCAGCAAAGATCCCATTGGACTATCAGTCCTTCATAGGTTTTTCTCCAGAAATTTCCTACTCTGTCCTTTGTTGTCTTCTGAAGTACAGGATAAAGTAAGAATCGGGATTGGGCATCTCAAACATGGATATGCCATGTCTACATTGTGAAAATCTTAGGAAAATGTCATAGGTCATATTATTGTCACACTTTGGCAATCTATCTTCGAGGGAGAATAGGCTATCTTTGAGAGACATTAAACCCCAGAATGGAGACAAATTTAAAGCTGGGATATGTTTCAGAGGCCAGTTACTTTGTGGATATAAGGCTGAGACCCATGAAGTAGATGATCTTTGCAAGGTCGTATAGCAAGTCAGTGAGAAAATCAGGGGACAGAATAGAAATCTGTGACCTGCTGTCCATTCCAATCATTCTCCAGCATATTTATTCATTTTGTAAACTTTAAAAAATGTGTTTAAACTTTTACATGGGTGGTGTTGTAGAGGTTGAAAGTGGGGGGGGCTCCATGATTTAGAGCAACTTAAGATGTTCACTCCTCTTTGTCTACACAATGAGAGTTGTGAGCTTTAAATGGTATTATACATACCTCACACGGTGACTGGAGCAACTGATGTACAAAAGTAGAAATCTGTAGAGGGTAAGGGATAAATAAGCAAATATCTCCCTAAAATAAATGCTTCAAATACACCTAGCATCTCGTGATATTTTTATTTCCCAAATAGTAAGACTCGAATGCAAAATGTTGCTACATAATGTTTCCTAACTTCAAATGTCCACCATATTCACTTAAAAATCATACATTCCATGTTTCATTTCTTTGTGTGTACAAATATGAATGTTTTGCATGTTATCAATGTATGGAGGCAGCCCAGTGCAATAAAGTTTGAGACATAGATGGGATCTCTGGGCTTATCTACATGGGAAGGCCGAGAGAGCAATGGTTGAAGACACTTGTTTTGGGTAAAGATGGTCTAGTTTCAAATTCCATCTCTGCTGATTACTACTGGGTCGCCTAGAACATGTTATTTACACTGTAAGCCTCTGTTTCCCCTTGTAAAAATGGGGCTCATGAGTAGTATGTTCTTTTGGGGTTATAGTAATGATCAAATGAGTCCATAGACACATGCTAAGTCTTCAAAAAATGTTAGCATCAATGTTAATTATCTTTCCCAACTCCTTTCCTCTTCAGATATAACAACAGACACCCAGAGGACTTTGGTAACTTGCTCAAGACCACACAGTCAGCTAATGTTAAAACCAGAAACATAACCTAGATTTCCTAAGTATACACATACACACACACACACACATACACATAACTGATTATTGCCTCTGATCAGGAAAAAATTCAGCCTAAGAATGTAATATTATCAACCAAACTCCTCAAACAGCAGTGATGTTTGATTGCAAAGAAACTGCACAAGGTAGGAAGAGTCCGCATAGGAAATGGTTTATCTCAAACTTGTGCAATGCCTGGAGAACCTTCCTCAAAGTCTTCAACCTCATGAATTAGAGGAGGAGGCGAGAAGAAATCCCAAAGATATGAAATAATGTTATGGTGTATTGGTCCCCTCAGGGGGCTCTTGTCTATAAAAAGAGATAAAGCATCTCTTGCTGATCAGAAGAGAGAGCCTCAAGAGAGGAATTTAAGTTGAATTCCATAAAACCAAGAATTATGAATTCATTGTTGCAAAGAGTCTCTGAAGGATGGAAAAGAGAAAGCGTATTTCAATTCGTTCTACATCAAAGTAGTGGTTTGTCATGGTTTACAACAGTGAAATCACACAGAGCTTTCTAGAAAGAAAATAATTTGCTTGGTTAATGGGACTGGTGTTACTAAGACATTGTTTAGCTCTTAATTATCATAAGAAAGGGTCTTCCCGAGTGGAATGCCACAGGTGCCTTGCACTGGCTTCTGCAGGCTGACTGTGCCTGCCTCTTCTCACATCCATGCTCAGTGATGCTAAGTTGGAATCAGCCCCGGTGGGAGAACTTACACCACAGAAATGGGCAAATGCTATAAATTGGGGATTGACACTTCTATTCAAATCATCTTAGGTAGGAGTCATGTAGAGTGAGAGAAGAGAGAGAGAGAAAGAGAGAGAAGAGAGAGAAAAAAGGAAGAGAGAACCATTTTCTTCTAATAACTAGCCTGGCACTATTCACATATTAGGATTTAAAAATAATTTTTTAAAAAGCACTCTCCCTGAAATAAATTCTGAAACATCTTTCAACCATTGAATTTTCCAGTGGCACCTGTGACTAAAGGAGTAGGGTGCTGGCCCCGTATCCAGGAGATTGAGGGTTCAAACTCAGCCCTGGCCAAAAACTGCAAAAAAAAAAAGGCAATTGAATTCTCCTCAGTTTTTTAATCTAATCTGGGACAAAACAACAAAACTGGAAAAGTGAATCTTAATTAGAAAAGTGCTAGCCAGTAAAATAGAAAAGGAATAGATACAAAAGTTAGAAATTTAAAACAAGTGTTTCGGGAGTTGTTTTCTGGATTTTTGCCCGTTTGAGGGGAATGAAATGTGTAACTAACCCACAGTCTCATCACATAAATTACAGACACGCACTTTGGGATTTAAGAGTCCCAATGAATAACTTATCTTGCCTTGGTCTCCTGGGGAAGGGACAAGGCAGGTTCCAGGGACTGTGTGGACGGAGGTTTATTCCCTCTCTTGTGACCCACACAAGGTGAGGTGCAGAATACCTGTGCTCTGCTAACTGGTGTGAGCTCAGCTGCTCGGGTGTCCTTGTGCTGGAACAACTTGGGCCTCCCACTGAGAACAGAGCAATTGCTGCTTTCTGCAGAACGCTGAGCCTCCTACAGAAGGAAAACCAGGTCCAGCAGCCCCAGTGTCTTCTGCCAAACCTGAATCTGATGTGTCATTAATTTTTTCCTAGAGAAGAGAAAAAGATAAGGGAGGGCTACTTTAAGGAGAAGAAATATGTTCTCAGGACTCAAGGTCAAATCCTGATCCATAACTTCCTAGTTAGGTGACCTAGCACGAGTTGTACAAACTCTCCTGGCCTCAGCTTGCCCATCCATAAACTAGGATGGCGGCAGGGCTGCTGTGAGATCCAGGGCAGTCCTGCAGGGAGGGCCTCAGCAGCGCCTGGCATATGTGAGTGCCCTGGGCATAGCGCACCTCACACATCGCCTTTGGGTAGAACCAAAGGTGGCACCATCCATCTCTGGCTGCTTCTTCTATGAGACCCTCAACCAATTCTGAAGGAAAAAGATGCAACCTCTGCTGTAAGTCTAAAGTCAAGGTTAATAAATCCCATAATGATTAGAGGAAAAGTAATGACCACTGTCTTTTTCTGTAAAGCTGCAACCATTGAGTTGGAAAATATTACATTATTTCCAAGGTTATCGCCTCCTCAGTGCCAGATTTGGGGGGGAGACCAACAGTCAGGAAGTCAAGCTATTCTAGAGTCTCAGGCTGAAAAGTCAGTCGCCCACCTTTCCTCCTAATTCAGCCTGAGGCGGTGGGGGAGGCCCCCCCAACCCTAAGTCAGAAGAGAGAGGAATGTTGGTTTGTACGTGATTCACCTTGAGACTTACCGGCCAATGCTTGAAAAAGAGTCTATGTTTGGGCCAAATGGCTGCAACTATCTAAGGATTTCTTGCTTGTATGTATTCTTTTTTTTCAAATCTTAAAAACATTATTTCTTGAGGCTTATTCATTTTAAACTTAGTTTTTTAATTAACTTTTTGAAAACTAATTTCCTCCACATCATTTGAAATCAGGTGCTCAATCTCCCACTTATAAAAAGTTTGACTATGAGGAAGTTAGCCTTTCTGAGACCCAGCTGTTCCACTCTGTAAAATGGGACACTAGGGTCTACCTCAAAGTCTTGGGCATTAAATGAGATGCTTATATGAACACGTTGCACACTCTAGCTGATAAGTAGAACCTACTTTCTCTTCTTTTTTGCCCTCTCATGGGTCCGAGTCAGCTACTTAGATGTAATTGAGGTCCGATTAAAAAGTATTTGAATCAATTATCTCTCCACAGATTGGAGAAATAACCTTGTAGGTTTCATGTGTTAATTTTCTAACAATAGGCAGAAGTTTACTACATGCAAATATTAAATTTTATAAATTAGTCAAATTGCTCCAATAGGGGGTATGGGATACAAATAGCTTTATATTATGTTCTCTAAGAAAAAATATTTAGCTAGGACCCATATAGACTATCAACAAGTAGTAAGGTATAAGGGGAGTAGAGATCTTCAAGATAATAATGTCTACAGAGCTGGTAAAGGTTGCATTAAAATATCTTTTATTTTTTTAAGTGAACAGTTTATTAAGAATTAAACAAAGGTATGATGTAATATAGTACAAGCAAGACACTCAAGATAAGTATAATAGTACTACTCACACAAAAACTTGGATTTCACCTCAAAAAAATCTTTTAAAGTAAAAAAAATGTATGTTTTAATGGAGAAAAGGAAGGAAAACTGTAGTCCAAAATGGTGTTTTTAAATTTAAACATTGCATTCATTTCATTTGTGGCTCCCTGGTTCCATTTAATTTTCACACATTAAACAGTGGACTTTGTATAAAATCAGGATAATTTTATTATAAAATATTAATAAAACACCCCGCAGGCATTATGAAAATGATTGTTACCAGATTCATCCTGAGTTGAAGCCCGTGAGTTAGTGAATGGCTGGATATACTCTGAGCTGCATTTTAATTCTACGTTCACCAAGGGAAAGTAAAACTGTTTTCCATCCTTTCGTATCATAATACACATCTACAATTAAATGCAATTCCTCTTTTGATCACGAAGGTGATTTTCAGGGTATTATTTTCAAACCTTTGTTGAAACAAGTACTCTCTCTCCCCATTAACCTTCTGGGAGAGGCTACCTTGCCCTGGCAATTTAAGCCACGTCTTAGAGCCTTCTGTGTAATTTACACATTTCAGCTTTGCTAATGGATTCTTTCTATCAAAACTACCACAGGCAGAAAAGCTTTCTTTGAATCTTCATCTTGAAAGAGACGTTGAAAGAAATACGTGAGATTCTCCATAGCTACTATTAAAGAGAGGGTTTCTTTAAACTGTGACTGAACTGCATGCAGGACACTTCTGAGGAGTCGGGATTTTTCTTAGAAACTTAATGACAAAAGCAAAAAGGAGATCAAATTCAAATTCTCATTTCTTTTTTCCTCCCAGCCTTTTCAGAAAATATATTTTATGGGAGCGATATACCCATGTAATTGAACATGAGGTTCTGGTATTACATAACAAGTAACGTAATTTCCCATTTCAGCGTTTGACAGGCCTGTTTTATAACATTCTCACTAGTTCCACACACCTATCCCACCGCAGCTAATTTATTTAACCTTTAAATATGGCTACTCTTTTTAAAAAATTCTTAATTCCTTTTTATTTTATTTTCACTTCAATAGATTTAGGAGGTACGAGAGGGTTTTAGTTCAGAGATGGATTATACAGTGGTGAAGACAGAGCTTTTAGTCTGTCACTTGAAGAGTATACGAGGTAACCAGCGGGTAATACCAGGTTCCTGATCTGCCCTCCCACACTGACCCCTCTTCTGGGCTTCCCGGGTCTATTAGCCTCTTTGTGTGACCAGGTAGACCCATCGCTTAGCTGGGTCCACAGCTGAGAACATGCGATGCTTGTTTTCCCATTCCTGAAATCCTTCGTTTAGGATAACAACCTCAGTTTCATCCCACTTGCTATGAGAGACATTATTTTGTTCTTTTCTTGCTCTGAGTAGGGTTCTACGGTGTGTGAGTGTATTTTTAAGTGTAGGTCACATTTTGTGTCTGCTCTTTCGTGGATGGGCACACACACGAAGGTTCCACATCTTTGCAATTGTGATTCGTGTTGTGATAAACATGTGAGTGCAGGTGTCTTTTTAAAATAATGGCCTCTTTTCCTTTAGGAAGATAGCCAGTAGCAGAATTACTGGATCAAACAGCAGGTCTCCTTTTAGTTCTCCGAGGACGCTCCATGCTGGTTTCCTAGCGGTCGCACTAATTTACATTCCCACTGGCCGTGTTCAGGGTCCCTTTCATGGCACTCACATCAACATCGATTGCTCCTTGACTGTTTAATGATGGACGGGGCATTCAGGATGGGGCAAGGTGGCGGCTCACTGAGGCTTTAATTTGCATCTCCCTGATGATTGGTGATGTGGGGCATTTCCTGTATATCTGTTGGCCATTTGAAATACAGCTCTTCTTAATTAAGAAACACCCACACAAACAGCAGCAGTGGCAGCAACAGAATGATCATTTTGCTTCTCCCCCCTTGTGGGGTCCTCGTTATGTCAAATTTGCTGTCAGAATTGCTCCTGGAGAATGAATAGGGGCCTGGTGATCAGCAGATTGGTCTATAGTCGCTGTTCACGGAGTCAGGAAATGACAGAACCAGCGTCCAACCTGGCCTGTGCCCGACTTTGGTAAACACAGTTTTATCAGGACACTGCCGTGCTGGTGTTACGTTGATGGTACTTTCATGCTACAGGAGCAGAGTCCCATAGTTGTAACAGAGACTGTGTGGCCTGAAAAACTCAAAATATTTATGATCTGACCGTTTACAGAAAATGTCAGAATTACTAATATAAGCAAGTACTCCTCATCACTCATAAAGTAAGAAGTGAAGCAGCTGCTCCATAAAGTAAGAAGTGTGGGCTGCTCGTAATGGTCAGTCCTAGAACTTGGCCACCCTTGACTGGGGCCAAAGAAAGGAGAGAAGCTCGGGGAAGAGGTGTTAAATGTAGCAGGTGTACACTGCCGTGGGGACTTGATCACAGAAAAGGCTCGGCCAGCAGCAGGAGCAGGAATTTAAAGACTTATTTGTCTGAGGTGGGGAATGCCATTTAGAGGTCCTTGAAGAAGCAAGCAGATTCTGCTAAGAAAATGAAGTTCCGTTAAATGAGTTCATCTGACTTGCTTCTCCAGGTAGATAGCTGAATGTGGACGATTTCCTTTTCTTTCTGTTTTTGAAGGGAGGGTGGCATTTCTCTACCTGAGATGTTGGGGCCCCCCCTGCCTTTCAGATAAAGCCATGACTGTTTCTTTTCATGACAGATTTCTGTTCCTTTATTGCATGATTAAATGTGATGCTGCCTATTGAACCCACAAATGAGTGTTAACTTACTGCTGTTTCAGTCCTTTGCTCATTCATTCGTTCTCTGTGTACTTGGTGTGTGAATATTCGCCCAGTGCTTTTTAATGTGCGTGCTTATCATACATATGTGTTCTGTTTATCCCGTGCGTAGCTGCTTCTTACCCTCGTTGGCTGGTTACTCATCTCCCAGTCTTCTCAGAGCCCCTCCATGCTCAGACTTCGGACCTATGACCCACTCCTGATCCTGTCCAGACCTGGCTTCAGAAATTGTCTGTTGGTGATGCACAGATGCCTCTCTGTGGCCTGATGTCCTTGTCCTTCCCAGCTTCTCACTTCTCTATCGTATTTGTCACGTGCCATGGAATTAATGTCTTTTGTGCTTATTATTTCCTCGTTTTGCATTATTTCACAAATACGCATTAAAATACACAAAATAACATGTTATTTTGCAACATATTATTATCTATTTCTGCTACTTCGCTTTTGTTTCCTCCATCCCGCTGGATAAACAACCCCAGGGAGGCAGGAATCTGGCTTAATTGGTTCATTTTATTTTATTTTCTAGACTAGTATCTGGACCAAAATAATTGTTCAGTAAATAATTTGGATTTTTTTTTTTTTGCAGATTTTGGCCAGGGCTGAGTTTGAACCCGCCACCTCCGGCATATGGGGCTGGCGCCCTATTCCTTTGGCCACAGGCGCCGCCAGTAAATAATTTTGAGATAAAGGTTTTTAATTGCCTATTGGGTGCATGTGTTTTTACCGGGAGAGTGGGACCACAAAGGCGTCATGAAACACGATTCTTATCCTCTAATCACTTGTAATTTGACTGTCTCACCTTAAAAGTTTTGTGGAACACAGCAGAGAAAATTTTTCCTCTGTGACTGCTCAAAGATATACTCAAGAGGAATAATTAAATGTCCATGTGTGGGCATATTTGGTTGCTTCAAGGGAAAGTTAAAGGAATTGAGAGAAGGGACTGAAATAACAGATAAAGACCCCATGACAAAGGACAGCTGACTGGGCTTCGAAAGAAGAGGCAGGATCTGACTAGAAAAAGGTGCAGTGTGGTGTAAGGTGTCTCTGCCCTGCAGGCGAGTTCAAGGTCCTCATGCCTATTACCTTCCTTGTGAGAGTCTAGAAGGTTTGCCCACCTCCCTCTCTTCCCTGAAGATGCCGTTCACCACCAGCAACATGTTTGCCAGCAAATCCAGTACATCCAGAAGTTCTTCCTCCAAGAGGCCTTCTGCATAAAGGCCGGGAGTTATAGGAAGATTTACCCTGCAGAAGGGTGGACAGAGGCAGGGGACTCATGTGAACTGCAGTTGCAATGGCACCGATGTGAGGTGGTGGTGGTGGTTTAGAGCAAGGGGACAACAGTGGGAAGGAAAACAAGGGGGAGGCAGGAAAAACCAGAAATGTTCCAGATCTGGAGGGTGACAGCACTAGTGGGGACGTGTTTGTGTTTGGGGTGTTCACATGTTATGTAGGAGACTGTTACCTTCAGGGTGACCCTGGAACAGTCAAATGCAAGTGTCTTTACAGTTGGCTGTGCCAGGGTGATGGCTTCCCAGGCCTGGCGGTGAGAAGTGGATGACTTTCTAGCTCCAGGTGCTAATTACAGCCCTGGTGGGGCAAAGCAGAGGAGTTTAAGGGAAGGGCATGAGGTCAGTCAGAGACAAAGCTTTGGGGGTGCCCGTACTTTGTGGTCTGGATGAAGAACAGGAACCAGCTAGGGATCCGCGGACCCGAGCAGGCAGACAGGCGAGGAAAGTCGGGGGTAGGGAGTTTCATCAGAAACCTGACAAGGAGGCTGTGTCCTCGTGTTTTAACAATTGCTGAACATTTCGGAAGAACCAGACCAAGGAATTCTACGGGCATGAGTTTGTCCAGTGGGAGTGAAGGGACCTTGGCAATGTGAAGATGTGAAAGGGTGAACGTCTAGAAGGAGACTTGGCAACTTTTCTCCGAGAAAGGAAGAAAAAAGACGATGTTGTGGGCGGCGCCTGTGGCTCCAAGGAGTAGGGCACTGGCTCCGTAAGCCGGAGGTGGCGGGTTCAGTCCAGCCCTGGCCAAGAACTGGGAAAAAAAAAGATGACGTTCTTGGCATGAAGGTTGGAGAAAGCTGCAGCAGAGAGCAAGCCACTTAGTCTGGGAGTGGGGGAGGCCCCGGCACAGGTGCGGGGTGTGCTCTGGGACTCCGGGCCGCAGGTGTGATTCCACCCTCAGCTCTTGGAGCGCTGGCTCACGGGGCAGCCCCCAGAGGTCAGTGATTTTTCTCTTAGAAGTGGGGCCCCTTCCCTGCAGCTGGAAGGAAGTGGGAACGCGGGTCCCACTCATCACTTAGAGTCCCTGAGCGTCCCTGGTGCCTTTTTTCAGCAGATGGGCCATTAATGTACGTATTCTCACCCAAATGCGAGCTCAGATGCTAAATTCAGCTGACAGAATCTCCACCCCTTTCCCCGCTCTCCCTCCAGCTCGCCGCCTTTCCTGTCTGAAGTCAGAGGCTGTCTGGGTGCTGAGGCCGAGCGCCACGGCGGGGTGGGGGGATTCTGCGGGCTGAATGTTTGTTCCAGAAACCCCTCAGGTGAGCTCTTGGGGAAAGAAAAGAGAACATGCCCTTACCCCATGGGCTGGCTCCAACATCTCTCTTTTCCCCAGATAGACCGAAATTTCCTCAATTTCTTTCTTTATAGTTTTGGTTTAACTACACAGAAGAAAGTAGAGATAAGGAACTGTCTTTTCTGGGACCCGCAGGTGAGGGTCCCGTTCTTTGCTCACCCGAGACCAGGCGGGCACAGGGCTTTCCCGTGGCCCACTGTGCCCCATTCAGAGGCTACAGATGTGGACACAGAACGTCAAGTTTATTGACCAGTGTGTGACAGAGCCCAGGTGACAAGCATTTGGGAAAAGGGAAAGAAACTTCACCTAAAACAAAGCAAAGGTCAACTGCCAGTTCTAGGCTCTGGGAGCTTAGGGGTTTTAAAATGTTATTCTCTTGGCTCATATCATATTCAAAGTACCAGAAAAAGACACAAGAAATGTAGTATAATTGTTTTTCCAGTTCTTCTACCGGCAGCCATGAGAAGACATCAAAATACCCTCCGGAGCCAATTTCCCCGCAGATGTTCCTTCCAGAACACCCCCCACCTCCCTTTTCTTGTTGCACCATAACCCCCTCCAGTGGGCTCTGTGACTGCTGGAGGAGCCCACCCAAGGTGGGGCTGTTTTCGTTTCCTTTGTGGACTGCGGGATGAAAAGTGATTTATTCATTGACAAAGCCCAGTTTGTAAGCAGGAGACTGGTTCTCTTCAGAGAAGCTGGAGAGGAGGTCAGAATCTACCCAAACCAAGCTCACTAGGGAGTCGCCCAAAGGGGCAGATCCAACTCTCACCCTCCCTTCCCTCACGACCAGATGTGTACAAGGGGGTGCAGCTCAGGCCTCAGCTGATGGGGTGTGAGTACCGAGAGAAGGGGCCTCAGGTCTCCCTAAACCACGTGTGAAAATAAGCCACAGGACCTCATTGTGGACTGAAGGGCTCGGGCACAATTGCATCACTCATATTTTATTTTCAGTAAAAAGTTAGGGTCGCCCCACAACAAAGCTAGGTAATTTCCCAATGGTACAAAATGACAGCCTGGCCTTTCTTCACTCACCCATTTGGGGTAGATAGAGTCCAATGGAGAGATGTACCCAAACAGGACCAGTCTACCCAGGAAGAAACGAATGTCCCACCCAGGAAAGAGGGAAAGTGCCGATCCCTCTTTCCTGCTGGCCTTTGAAAATCCCCGTCTCCTTAAGCCACGGCTGACTTCCTTCTCAAACTCAGCCCACTTGCACCCAAGTGGAATAAAGGCTGACATTGCCCACACAGAACCTGAATTCCATTTCATTCATTTCACATTTTGGAATAATCCTTTTTCAGTCTTTGACCTCTCAGGGGTCACAAACGCATTGTAATCAACGAATTCAGCCCAAGCATCATTTTCTAACTCATTTCATCCAAAGCAGGGGGAGATTCCCAGATTTGAACCCACCTGGTGCTTTGAAAGCAAAAGGTGTCTTAGGGCAAGATTTATGCAGTGCTCGTGGGGAGTTACACCAGAGGAAGAAAAGGAATATGGAAACACGAAAGAGGAAAAGGCCCTCCGTGTGGAATGTCGTCACAGATCAAAATGGAGGAAGGCAGCCTCTAAACCACTAGTTCTTTCCAGTGGACAACCCAAGACTGCTTGGAGCTGGTGATCCAGCAGTGTATTCCATTGTGGAGAGAAGAGTGTGGGCAGGTGAGTCACAGGGTCTACTCTGGGGCTGGGCACTTTGGAGGATGGGGCTGGATCTAGAGCAGACAGACAGGCCTCTGTTCCCCGAGGGATTTGTTTGTAATTGTAATCATGTGTTTCCATTTGCCTGGATCAGATGACCGAGCCTCATCCCACGCGGATGCAGCTGGAAAACACTCCTGGTCTTTGTCACCACCCTCTCCTGCAGAGTGGGACCTTTCCAGGGAGTGGCCTTGGTGTCCTGCACTCCCCTGGTGGGCTGGCTCCTCTGAGGGCTGGACTTCGAAACCCTACCGCCCTCTCCTCTGGGCCTGCAGGAGTGCTGGGCCGGCCCCTTCTCCAGGGAACAAACACGAGTAATAAAAGAAGGCTGAGAATCATTTCGCCAACTCCACCTATCAGGGAATGCCTTCATTCTGCGGGATTTGTGTAAAGGGAAAGTTCGATGCCTGCTGCCACTGTTGCCAGTAGCAGGGAAGGAGGGACAGCCCCACTCCTGCTGGGTTGTTTCAGGCTCTTATTGAAATTCTTGTGCCCTAATAAGTGAATAGAAATGACCACAAAAGCCACATATGATGAGTGGCCCTGTGGCTGTGGTGCACAGCAGGGGATGGACAGCGGTCTGTCCTTATTCCTTCCACACTCCCCAGGGGTTGCTGGTGAGGTCTGAGCGGCAGAGGTATTTGAAAGGGAGTGGGAATATCCTGGCTCCTGGCTCCTGGCTCCCATGGGACATTCTGGGAGGGCTTCTCCTCCTGTGATCTCAGCTGGGGAGAAGTGAATCAGGGTAGGAATAGCATCGCTCTGATTTCTCTAATGCCTTCCTGTCAAACAGCACTTGTAGTTGAAAGCTGGGCTGTGCCCAGTTTGGGAAGGGGCAGAGAACTTCAGGGCAGTGAAAATGCTCCCCATGGTGCTGGTAGATCTGTGTCATCACACGTTTGTCCAAACCCACCGAGTGCTCAGCAGCCCAGGGAGTCCTGGTGTGAGCTGTGGACTCTGCATGATCACAACGGGGATGGAAGTTCATGGATTGTAATGAACGTGTCGTCTGGTGGAGACGGGCACAGGGGGAGGCTGTGTGCGGCAGGGCAGAGGGAACGTAGTAACTCTCTGTTCCTCCTGCTCGATTTTACTGTGAACCTAAATGGGTTCTAAAAAATCATGTCTAAACAGAAGAGGAAGCTGGACTCCAGTTACTCCTCACAAGGGAGATGTTGGGGACACAACTGTTCCCCGGACAGTCTTCTCATCCCTGTGTTTCTTGGTCACGTTACTCATGAATCACTTTTGCTAGCACCTATTTTGAAACCTTTCTTATGCCTAAATTTGCAGCTTTTCCAACTTCTCCAGCCTTTTCCTTAGGTGATAGGTTGTGATCTCTGCCTCCTGCCATTTTCCTGCTCCCTTCACTAGGATGGGGGACTCATTCTGGTCCTTTTCACTCTACTGTCAAGGGAGTTTGAGAAGCAGGTGCACTTGGCCCAGTCGCCATCTTCATCAGGAGTCTGATTGGCATATAGAGAATTAGGTGATTACTGTACTCCTGAATCTGAACCAATTGATGTACTGACCAGAAAAATATTTTAAAATCCCCTCTTGAAAACTCTGAGACAAACCTTCCCTTGAACAATGAATGGCCCCCAGACTTCTGGGTCAAGCCCTAGCTCCCAGGCAGACCCAGAATCTGCCTGCTCTGCTATCTCAGCCAAGCAAGCAATATATATATATATAGTGTGTGTGTGTGTGTGTGTGTGTGTCTTGGGGCACCACGATGTTTCATATCTTTGTGAATTGCCTGCATTTCATACCTCATCTTTTTCACTAGATGAATCTCATTCATTCTCATTCTGTCTCCAATGGAAAACTTTTCTAACTGCTCTCCTGCCTCCAGGGCCACACAGGGCCTTTTATAGAATGGACCCAGGGTAGAATAACATGGGATTATGTTAGAATTCAGCTGGGTCATGTGGATGAACACAGTCAAAGAAGGACAGTGTTAGCAAATAACTGACAGTTACGAGAGACCAAAGAACAACACTATTTTTCTGGGTTAATTAATGATGAGAAGTAGAATATGTCTTACACTAGGACGCAAGAATGCTTACATTTATTTTCTGTATTTGCCATTTCAACCTCAACATTCTCCATGGCATCTTTAGTTTTCATCTATGCCTTTAAATCTAGTTCAACTGCACAGCTTGGCAAAGAGCTGCCATTCTGAGTTCTAGGATATCAGCCCAGCTGTGTCTTAAGAGGCAATTAACCCAAAGAAAAGTTGATGTGTGTGGGAAAATCTAAGCGCCATTCATTGCGGTAACTGTGTCAAACTGAATGTACCCAGTTTAGCTGTGTAATACTTTGGATTCCAAGTGTGATAACAAAGCCAGAAATAGAGTCAGATGTCAGAGAAGACAGAGGCTTGTTTGTTTGGGAATATGTTTCAGCAGTGTCTCCTGGGGAAAGCTTATTCCCTGGCACAGCCGTGGGAAAGGGTTGGACGGGGCTCAGGTGAATCAGCCTTTATGCTAATTCACTAATAAGCTTCAGGGACTTAAATCTAGTCGCCTCGAATGCAAAATGTGGGGTTTTCCCCTTGTGCCAAATGTTTTTGCAAATCAAACTCTGCAGACAAGAATAATTTTTCTCTAGGGGATGAATTTTATAAGCTGTTATATTACCTTCTATGTTGCAAAGAACTTCTTGTTCTGTAGGTTTTGTAACTCAGAACTATTTTTTCCCCATTGTAGTACTAAGACAGCTAATAGATTCAATTCTAACATTTACTGAATACTTTGTTTCCAACTGGAGTCTGAGTTCCCTCTGAGGCAGACGTTGTCTTACCTAGTTTTGCAACTGTAGCACTAGCAACAGAGCACAATAGATAATGGGGCAGTAAACAAATATTTGTTACATTGTTGACAGAAGATGGACCAATGAGAGAAGCTGGTTGAATAATGTACTCTCTGAGTCTCTAACCAGGAGGAACTCCCCATCTAGAGCAGGCATCACATTGAGACCAGACTACAGGGCCAACAGAGTGGCCATAAACAACTGAGATGAATTGAGTATGAGAAAAACTGCTGCCAAAATTATAGTCAAATTGTCTCTGTTTTTTATAGATTTGTTATTAAAAGACTACTATAGAAATGTGTAGAGTTCTATTATCAATTTCAAACTAAAAATTAAGATATATGTATTTAACATGTTTAATAAACATTTTAATACATTTTAACATGTAATTTATTAAACTTTCAACTTACATTTTATGTAGTCTTATTTCAAAATTCATCATACTTTTGAATAGGACATAGAAACGTGACAGTTCTTTTCTTTTTGTTTTTGTTATTTTATTTTTTTTTTTTTTTACTAAGATGATAATGTCAGGTCTTATGTTCCATGCTGCAGTGTGTAAACAGAATTCATTCTTAAACCTTTAACAGGCAGTGACATTTAGTTTTATGCAGTTTCATAATGAAAACCAGCTGTTCACAAACGTAGGCATTCTAAGTGTGAATAGATTCTTGCACAGTGCTTTTTATAGTTAAACTATTTGCAAGATATTGGTAAAATTCTACTTTTCTGACATCACAGTATTTTCTTTTCATTGCAGTGTAGTACCATAACTTCTATTTGTAGCTTTTATCCCAATTGTAGGGATTAAAATCAGAGCATGAATTGAATGCAGTGAGTGCATTTCCTAAAGTTTAAAATCTAAGGGTTTTATTTTTGTTTTTGTTTTTTGCAATTCAGTCTTCAAATCTACAATTTTGGAGATGTTTCACTTTCATTTTAGGAAATGGATTTCAGAGAGGCAGAACAAGTGATTTCACTCCTTTTGAAATTACATGTGAGCAACTTTGTAGAGAGTTCAAAGTTCTTGAGATAGGTTAATGTCTACCGTATAGGCTTAGTCTATATTCACTTTTGGCTTCTGGAATGCGGAGGGATTTTTTTTTTTCTTTTACATTGATTAGCATGTCTATTTTTTCCAAAAATTAATTGAGAAGGGACAGAGAAAGGGGCTTCAAGGTTGGGAGGGAAGCCTGGCCTGATAAGTAATGAAATCTGGAGGGGCCATGGCATTATGGGAGCAGGTGACTCAGTTGACCAAGCATGTCCTGCACACAGCAGTGTCCATAATTGGACATAGGGTGAGCACTGCACACCACCATACCCCACTGTTGGTAAAATCAACAGCTCAGCACTCAGCAATTCTCATCCAAAAAGGAAGAGAATGGGATCTGAGGTAACCTAGGTGGTAAGTGACAAATAAGAAGGATGACAGTGCCCAGAGACCCAATAAGAAGGATGACAGTGCCCAGAGACAGTGATAGAGCCACACAAATGATTTCAAAGAGAAAGGAGGAGATTTACACCTCTGCACTGCCTTTGTGTCATATCTGTCTCTCTTGTCACCTCTAGGAGTAACCCACTCCCACCTCTCCGGAAGCACACTGCACTTCCTCTTTATGTAAATAAATCTCGTCTTCTTTATACTAAAGCCTGTGCAAATTTACTTTTGCTTTTTATTCACTGCCCTACTCCTGGTTTAATTTTGGTTTCTACTCACTTTCCCTTCCTATTCCAGCCCTACTGAGTAATGGAACTGGGTCAGCTGAGTGCAGAGAGCTGGACACCACACCCCAATATTAATAAAAATCTCTTTGTCATCACGGTGTAGCAGATCCATTGACCACCATGCTATGGCACCAGACGGTAAGTCCAGTAAGGATAAGCTGTCTGTGGTTTCAGACCTGGGGCACAGAGTGTTCCAGGGGTGCATTTTTACAGTTACAAACTATTTTTGAGCAAATGATTCAACAAATAGCTAAATACAACGCTCTTCCCAACTGCTATTGTGTTTGATTTACATATGGTAGCAAGTACAAAATTTACCTGGGCCATTTCAGAAGCCTTGTCCGTGGTTCAGCTGGCTGACTGGCAGCATTCCACATTTAGTCTTCTGAGGCTTTCCTCAATAAGGAATTCCAGGACAACCTGGAATGTCATGTCTTGAGCTACATACACAGAGCCATCAGTGGCGCCATGTCCAAAAGTTCACGTCAAATTTGGAGCATATCAAAATTCAGCTGAAATGATGAAACACAGATAGATAATAGGCAGCAACTACCTGTGCACACCTTCGTTATAATAGAAAATATCACAAATAATTTATTTTCCTGCGACTTGGAAGTTCTCAGCTGTATTGAGGTGTCCTGAGCACAAGCTTTTCTGGTCAGAGTCACGTTTGTAAATGCTGTTTCTATCCACCACGGTGTTCTGCTGTAAACCCACCATCTGAAAGGGCTTATGGCTGGGTCAATTTTTTCACCTCATATGTAACTGTGTCCCCTGGCAGTGTTGCTTATTCTACTCACATTATAAATAAACCGCTTGAAATTCTATTTTGTTTTTCATTTTGTTAGGTTTTTCAACATACTTCATTCAGGTAAAACCTACTGTGAATTGTTTTATATTGACTTTGGAAACTATATTCTTCGAAAAAACTTTTTCATGCCTAACACTTTTTTATTTCATGTAAAACATATGGGATTATTCTTTGCTTTAACAAAGAAGTGTGGTTTTTTCTGGGTTTTTTTTTTTTTTAAGCTTTGGCCTTTGGATCTACCTTTTTTTACAATCAACTTTTCTTGGAAATATGTATGCAAGGCATCTTTTATTTTCTTTCTTACCATAAGAAAAATGATAGGGAGGCATGATGACAAAAGGAAAACCCCAGTTCTCATCATTGGGAAACACTGAGCGTGACAGAGGCCAGACTACCAGAGCAAGGTGACCGTCCAAGGTGGCCATTCAGCAGCTGCTGGCTGAGGCCGTGGAAATATGTGTGTGGGGTCCTACCCTGAGCTACACAGCATGGGCAGGAGATGCAAGGGTCACCCAAGGAACATTTTGCAATGTAAACAATCCATCTTACTCTTAAACTTGTATGGATGTGTGTATGTGCTGAGCCCCCCGCTTTGGGGATCTGTGAACAACCAAGTCTCTTTGGTTGTTTTATCTCCTTATCCACCACCCTCAACATCCCTGAGCAATACTAAAACCCATGTTTTACCAGGCTAATCAAGAGGAACACCCCAACTCTGCTAAAAATACAAAAAACTAGCTGGGCACTGCAGCAGGTGCCTATAGTCCCAGCTACTTGGGAAGCTGAAGCAAAAGGATCACTTGAGTCCAAGGCTTTGAGATTGCTGTGAGCTATGATGCCTCGGCACTCTACACAGGGCAGCGGAGTGACACTGTCTCAAAACAAACAAACAGAAAAAGCACCTATGTTTTAAAATAATATGGAACTAGATTGAATAACAAAAGTGATAAAAATTCTTATATTAACAACTAGATGTGTATACTTGAATTGTAAATAGTTTCATATTTTTAAAATATTTAGTTAGATTTATTTAAATTCCTAAAGTTCACATTTTAAAATTTCCTCTTAAGTAACCTCAAGGAATTATTTTGATATTGACTCATCATGATTTATATTTTAGAGAAAAAAATAACATTTGGGAAAATATATGAAACGGATGCTATTTTTTTAACCATGTTTTACTTGTTTGTGTTTTTTAACAAAAATACATTTAAATTGTGTAAATTTAAATTGTAAGTAAAATTTTTTTTACTTCTAATTCTTTAGATCATTGCTGTCAGTAAAACAAATTTGGGGGAGCTCGATTATGATAACTTGGTGATTTTATGGAAACCAAGCTAAGAAAACAAATTTGGTGGAATAGATACAAAATAATTCATGAATTGTTTGTGTTTATTTTATTATTCATCCAAGCATGCTTGGTCTGTCCGCAGTGCCCCCAGACGTGTGCACTAATAATCAAAATGTCATTGCCATTTTGATGACTTTCAGTCAGAGACCACAGCTCTACCTATATTTTAAAATTTGGTCATTGTTCTGGACTATTTGTTAAAATAGGAATACAGAATACATGTTCTTTAATCATTTGTTGTATTTCTGACGTCTAAGCGTTATATGCTCTGCGTTGGGGGTCTTGCCCAAGCCTTGCCAATGTGAGGGGCAGGCAGCAAAGACTCTTTCTCCCTGTCCTGAGAAATGGTAAGCCGACTCCTGCGGTCTGCACTAGCCAGACGCTCTTTCTCTGACGCTCCGCATGGCCAACCTAAGTCCCCGAGTCTCAGCTTCAGCGTCACCTCCCTGGGACAATCTTCCTTGAAGATCCCAGCTCTATGGCACTGCCCTGTTTAATTTTCCTCATATCTTATATCATTGTCAGATATTTCCAAATCCTTATCTCGGGTTGTTTTTGGTCTTCTATTGCTTATGACTATAAATTGTGGAACAATTAGTTCAGAATCTTTGCTGTAGGACCTGACAACAGCGTTTTTCTTAAATTACTTAAAATACCCTTTAATGGGCAGCCAGGCTTGAGAAGCACCACGCTGGGGTGCTCTTGAGTATGTGCTCAAGGAAACAAACAGAAATATTCAGGGAAGTCTTGTTGGCAATAGCAAAAAAAAGTTAAAAATGACTGAAACACACAATGTCAGAAAACGAAGGCGTAAATAATGGCGTATTCATAAAGCACAATAAACACCACACATTGGTTCCAGTAAATTACCTCAAGCTACATAAATCAATAGGATAAACCTCTAAGCCCAGCAACTATGAAAAGCAAATTATAGAAAGATATATATGGCATAGTCCTACATATAAAACAGCCAAAAAAGACACAAAACAATACACAATTTATGAACACATACATCTGTAAGTAAGTTTAAGCTTTCATTTTTTTCTGGAATGATAAACACTCATTTCAGGAAAATAGTTATTTCTGGAAAGGGAGAGATAGAAGAATGAGGGTGGGAAACAGCAGGGTCGCCTCTTTATTCCTAAAAAAGATAAGAAAGATCTGAAATGAATATGGGAAAATGTGAGAGTTAGCAGAGCTTTACTTCCTTACTTCTCTGTGTCCTTAAAAATCTTTTGTAGCAAAAAAGAAATGGTAAATTTATACCGTGTTTGGGGCGAGGTACTAGTAATAGGGATTAAGGGTATTTTTTGTCAGTCCCCTGGGCTTTCCACGTCATGTCGCAATTCATGTCTCAACTCACTTCTAGGCGTTTCTTAATAACTAAGAATACGGAGAACCTGGGAGCCAGCTGGTTTTTGTCACACTTTAGTCAGAGAATTTTGCTCCTTGATGGGTGCTTTTGAATCTGACTTAAATCCTTCCATTTCCAGAAAAGTTTAAACCATGGGAGTATCTGTTGAACATGCTTCTAAAGCTGGGGTGCGGGTGGTGTTTTATTCTGGGGATGCTTTTCTTACCCTGCCCCTCAGCCTCACCTGCCTTCTGGTCTGACATGGAAATGTTACTTTTGTTGTGTTTATGGCAGTCTTATCCCAGATAATGCAGAGAAATCCAGGGCTAGCTGGCCGGCATAGCATGCATTTTTAGAATTTCATCCGTCTCATGAGATGTGATTTAGGTTCCAGGAAGGTCCCCACACCTCACCAACAGAGCAAACTGGGCGGAAAAACTTAAGGCTTGTGTATGCTGCTTGGCAATGAACACACCTGGAGGGGATGGTTGGGACTTTTAATGCTTCCACCAAAGCCAAAGCTCTGGCTGTCCCGGATCTCCGGGGAGCCTGGGAGACGACTTAGGAAGTACGGCCGTTCCTGTTTCTTGAGGACCCCGATCCCATCTGCGTCTCCTCTGCCAGCCTCTCCCGGTTCCTTCCTTTGTTCATCCTTTCATTTAACAGTAACCTTCTGTTGCACATTGGAGGGGACTCTGTGCCAATTTAAGACACTTAAATCACTGTGTATTCCTCTTCCTCTACCTGATTTTGCGAGTGTGCTTAACTTGCAACTGGCTGCTTGCACCTGCTTTTGACGTATCCCTTGCTTTTAAAATCTATGGTGAAAAGGAAATAAAAAGAACGTTCATTAAAATCGTTCAGATGCCAGTTATTCCCCCAAATTCTTGATTTACTTCTTTCAAATTAATCTGCAAAAGCAGCTCCGTGCAGTCCAGCCACCCGAGCCTTCCTGGAGTGGTCCCCAGCAGCTGAGAAGGACGGGCCAGAACAAAGCAGACAGAACCCGGGACGGGGCGGTTTCATGAAGGATGCGGCTGACGCTGGTTAGAGGCTTACTTTTCATCCAAGTGTGAAAGAAACAAAACTCTCCAGGATTATATCAGCTGGAGGGAAATGTCACACCAGCGTGTGCAGTGTGACAAGGGACAGCTGGCTGGAGAGGCGTAAACCGGAAGCCAGCCTCACCTCCTTGCCGTGGAAATTGCCACCAGGATGCATATAACTAGCTCCCTCTGTTCCAGCTCTGTCAGGAAGAGAAGCAGGTATTGAAATGAAAGCCACCCGCCTACAGCTCGGGGGTGGACTCGACAGCGTCCTTGTGGAAGGCCTATCTCCCCGCCAGTCCGCAATGGAGGCCTGCTGGGCACAGTGGACCCGGACTCAGTTGGTCTGTAGTATTACGTGTCCTGGGGAGCCAGGAAGGGCAAGAGGGTAGAGGGTGCACGTGCCTCCAAGGCCAAGAGCACAGATCCTACAAGCTCAGGTACGCAACAGAGGTGAGGAAAGAAGGCCCAGGCCACTTTCAACACATGTCTTACCTGTGCCTACTGAATTCAACCAAAGTGCATGAACACCCTTCTAAGGCCCAGGAGTTCTTATTTTTACGTAGGAAACTTGGAGTCTTTGCTTGTAATCAATCCCAGCACCCTAGGAGGCTGAGCAGGGTGGATCCCTTGAGCTCGGGAGTTTGGGACCAGCCTGAGCAAGAGCAAGACCCCTTCTCTACTAAAAACAGAAGAACTAGCTGGGCGTTGTGGCTGGCACCTGTGGTCCCAGTTACTCGGGTGGTAGAGGCAGGGGGATCTCTTGAGCCCAAGAGTTTGAGTTTGCTGTGAGCTATGCTGCCACAGCACTCTAAACAGGGTGACAGAGTGAGACTTTAAAAAAAAAAAATTCTGAGTCCCCAAATATTTCCATCCCATTGGAGTTATGGTCTCTGATCAAAGAGTCTGTGGCTCCTCGGCCTTCATTTTTCTATAACACTTAGCAAAGTGTGCCGGTAGCAGGGGCGGGATGCCTGCGTCCCCCCAGCTTCACTGGTCCACGCTGGACCCAGCGAGGTGGCCCTGATGTCAGCAGAGCCCGGACCGGGGCACAGGTGCTCCAGGGCGGCTGTGAAAGGGACGCTCTTCTGAGATTACAGCCACGTTGACTTCAGGGAGGGAGAAGAATTGGCTTCAGGAGGCGTGAACTGAAGCCAGAGAATGTCCCCTCTGCGTCAACCTGGGCAGCGTGTTGGCCAAAACGCAAGTGGAGCCGATCAAGCCTGAGTCACAGGGAATCTGGGGCTCACCACGGCTGGGGGTCGCCCACGCGGCTCTCGGAGGGAGGGGTGCAGAAGCGTGTTCCCTCTCTCTCTCTCTTTCTCTTTTTCCCAGATGACTACAGATCAAAGCCCACAGGGGAATGACCGCCCACAGACTTCTGGGGTTGCTCAGGGAACCCAGAGAGAGAAAGTCTCCGGGCCTGGCTCCTCCGTGACCCTGCGGAGCGGCCATCCCTTATCCAAGGCGCAGGTTCCATGCCCGGGCTGCCCGACAGGGACAGGACGCGTGCTCAGTACTCTATTCTCCCACCTGCTGCCCCTGAGGGCTGCCCGGGGACAGCCGGTGGCCAGGATGGGCCACGCAGATCAGAGCAAGGGGATGGTTCAAGTCCTGGGCGCAGTGGATCGGGTGAGATTTCACCTCGGTACCAAGCGGTGCACCCCTTAAAACTTGCAACTTGTTGGTTTCTGGCACTTTCTGTGTAACATTCTCGCCCCCTGGGGGATGCCGTGGTTTCTTTGCAGGAGTCAGTCCTCGTCTCCTTCACGAAAGGCTGCCCGGCTTGCCAGAGCCCATTTCTTCCCGCACTGTCAGTCTGGGGTTCTGACTGCCTGACTTCTTGTCCAAGACCGCACGGGCGGCCCCTGTCCAGGCTGTCCAGCTGGCCGCTCTTTCTCCTGCTGGCTCCCTCTTCCCGTACTTCCATTTCATCTTGGCTCTGGTAGTTGTTGACCAAAAACAGCTGTTCCCTCCGCTGACTTCGCTTCCTTCAGGGTGTTGGCTGGCGATGGCTCGGGGCAAGACGTTCCGTTTGATTAACTCAGCTGTAACACACAGCAGCCAGGGCGCGCAGGTCTGCTGCGTTTATCAGCACGGCGGGCGCTTTCCAAGAACAGCCCGCCCATGGCTGGGCGTGAAAGGAAAGCTGATCTTAGATGTGGTGTTTGATAGAATCCTGAGTCTATGTTGTCTTTGCAAGGTCTCAGGACCATCCCGGCAGTGTTTTAAGTCATGTTATTCAGAGAAAAGAACCCATCTGTATTCGGATTCTGACCAATTTGCTTTCACTTCGTTTATCTTCTTAGGTTTTAAATACTTTTCTATAAAAAAAAACTTTAAACATGTAGTTTTATGATGAGTCAAGGACTGCCGCTGTGCCTTAAGCTAGAATAAAACACACCGAATACATTTAAATGAATTACAAAGTGTATTATAGTCTGAAAATCAGCATTAAAATGCACATTAATTTTTGCAGCTCTTAAATACTTCGGTTGCTGAGAAACTGCCTCCATTCTATAATTGAAATAGCTCTTCAGATGCAATTTAGTCACTGATTGGTTTTTAAGTATTTTTAAAAGCTAACGGCTCAGATGAGAAAGGTGCTACACCCTTGGGTTTTAAATAGGGACAACAGATGTCATTTTGCCACAGACTTACCAGGCCACTGGAAACCACGTTTACATCCTCCAGAGAAGGAATGCTCCTCCCTAAAGCTTGGCAAGCTGCTAACTGCTCAGGGGACCACAGAGCTGGCTCGACACCAGACACAAGACCTTAGTTATGGGGGAGTTGTTATCCTTCGAGTTAATTGATTAGGTCTCTTATTAACACCATTCTGACATTCCATTCTCTGGCCTCTTACTACGCTTGGCTTTTTTTGTCAATTTTAGGCAACGCCAAGTAGGAAAAGAGTGGGTAATACAAGAAAGCAGGTCCATTCTGGCAGTCGCAGGCAGGGCTGGGAAGGAGTTTAAACAAAAGGCCTACACCAACCATTGCACTGCTCCATGGAAGTTATTCTATTTTATTTTGGGTAACCCAGGCAGGAAAGGATATAGCAGGGTGGCTGTGTCTCCATAACAACATTTACGGTAAGAGACATAATCCAGGAATTCTTTCTTAGCTGTGTGTCCCCTTCCTTAATATTCACAGAGCTATTTTGAATTCAGTGATGCCAGAGATACCAGCATTTGATGGTAAAATCATGGGAGTTAAAATTAGTTCCCTTCCTAACTTTCTCACCGAGAGACAACGGCCAAGACACTCAAGCTCTTTTTCCCTAAGGTTTCTTCTATGACAGATAGGGTTGTTGATACTTGTTTTGGATGGTTACAGAGTTCACATGTAAAGTAATAGGCTTGAAAACTAAAGACTGTATGTCAGTGTAAATTACGACTAGAAGATTCTGAGGAATAAGCTTTGGGAGGGGTTCTGCTGGCTTTTTTGAGAAGGTAACTCTCCAAAGCAGTGGTTCTCAGCCTTTGTAATGCCTCCTGATGCCGTGACCCTTTACGATAGCTCCTCATGTTGTGGTGACCCCTGAACAATAACATTATTTTCGTTGCTACTTCATAACTATAATTTTGCTGCTATTATGAATCAGAATGTAAATATCTGATGTGCAGGATGTATTTTCTATGTTACAAAAGGGTTGTGACCCACAGGTTGAGAACCACTGCTCCAAAGACTTCAGAATCTATTGATGTATTTTATCAAATTGGATAGTTTGTAGGAAGAGAAAGACTCATGTTTAAACTCAGGGCCTGTGAACCCTGTCTCTCTATTCAGGCTCCCGTCTGAACACTGAGAAGGGCAAGGTCAAGTTACAGAAGAGTCTGCTGTATACAGCTTGTGAAAAGAGAATAGAAGGAGGCAGGGAACAGTTGGCTAATGACAAAAGTAATAGTGATAGCACCTAACTACTAGCTATTGTGTTCAGCAATTAGTTACACCCTTCACATTCATTTTAATCTTCACAAAACCCTCATGGCAGTGATTTTCAACCGGTGTGCTATGAGAGGATCTTAGGTGTGCCTTGGCAAGTTTTCAAAGATCATTAATTCAATGACTTTTGAAAGACGTTCAATACAAGTATGTTCTTTTTTTACTCTTTTTTTTCTTAAACATAATTTAAGTGTGCTACAGAAGTTTAACTATAGGTTCAAGTGTGCGGTGAGATAAAAAAGGTTGCGAAGCACTGCTTTTTAGAGTAGATCTTATAAATATCTCCTTTTATAAATGAACAAACTGAGCCCTAAAGAACATAAGCCATCTGCTCGATCTCATACGTGGCAGCAACATATATTCTAAAGTGACTTTTAAAACTATGAATTCATTGGAAAATATATCTCACCAGGTTTTACTCACATGCACTCTGGTCTCCAGAGAAAGCTATGAGTTGTTACAAAAATTCATCCAAGTGTGCAGAAGACTAGGGGAAGGGATTTCAAGTAATTGATTTTTCTTTTTTTTTTTTCTGTCTGTCAGAGATACTGCAGTGTCTAGTTTATTTGTTGTATGAAAAGAAAGTTACATAGAGAAAAAATGTATCCTAAAGCCTTTAAGAGAAAACTCAGTGGTAGTCCGTGATCTATCTCTTGGAACGATGCAGAAATGAGTTGCCTTCCAGTGATGTGATTCCTTCCTCCTCTGAAATAGATTACTATATAATCTATTATATAGGTTCTATAACTAGATCTATTTGCACTGCCCAAATCCAAACAAAATCTGAATAAAATAATCCAAAGTCACCAAGAGTCCATTCTCCACAAAAATCTCACTGGACGTTTAAAGAACAGAGCACCCTGAAGCACATTTTCTTTGAAAATACGTGGATGGTACTTGGGAAAATCTCCCGACATCTAGGCTGGAGCTCCGGGGTCAGAAAGTCTCCCAATAGGGCTGCTGCTTCTCCTTACAAAGCAGTTTTCCTCCTCTAATCCTTCTCTTCCAAGCCTTTGAGAGCCGCCTTCTTACTGTCCAGTCCATGAGATCTGCTTCCTAGCCCCCATGTATGAGTAGGAACGTGCCATATTTTAGTTAAGAGTTAGAAAAAAAAAAGTACAGAGAAGGAACGAAGTCTAGCATTCAACAATAAAGGTACTATAGTTAACAATAGTTTGTTATGTATTTCAACATATTTATAAGAGAACTGTAATGCTCCCTTTTATTTATTTAGAAAAGATAACTACTTGAGATGACAGATATTCCAGTCACCCTGATTTGATCATGATACAATTACACAGGCATCAAAATAGCAGATGCCTCCCCCAAATATGTACAACTACGATGCATCAATTTTTTGAAAGCAATTTTGTTCTGTTTGTGATGGGAAGCCCCAAACACTTGGTATACAGATGCCAATATTTACACCACGGAGGTCAGATGCTCCAGGAAGTGACTGGAAGAAACGCAGCGAGGTTTCCGGCCCCAGCTCTGGTCCCTCCTTCCTGATCTGCTGGGTTGTCTGCAGCTGGTAAGAGCTCAGACTGGGAGAGACACGGGTTTCCCTCACAACCTCGGGGCCTGCTGTTCAGGGGAGGCAGGAGGACTTCACAGAGATGGACTTTGCAGAGTCAGAGGCGGGTCTCACCAGCCCCAAGAAGCAGGGAAGACTCTGAGCCGGTTGTAGTTCGGATTGAGTTTGAGAATCCTGGAAAGTCTATTTCTATGGGAAGCAGGGCACCCATGGCTGTGAACAACAGTCTGAAAGATTTCAAAGCTCAGTGTGGAGCGTCCCTGAAACAGGTCTGTAATGCGAGGCTGCCGAGCCAGGGTCAAAAGAGGGAGAGAAAAAAAGGAGGGAAGGGGGAGGCGCTGAGGAAAGGGGCCCCAGGCCCACCTGCTGCTTCATGGACGTGTTCCCAGGAAGGGGAGCTGCGCCTCTTCATGTCTGGAAAGGATGAGGATTCTGCTTTCTATTATTCTATTTCATTTCTTTCAAGACTCTGTCTCCCTGGATAGAGTGCCGTGGTCTCATAGCTCCCAGCAACCTCAAACTCCTCAGCTCAAGCGATCCTCTTTCCTCAGCCTCCTGAGTAGTAGCTGGGACTACAGGTGCCCACCACAACACCCAGGTAGTTTTTCGGATCTCACTCTTGCTCAGGTTGGTCTGGAATTCCAGAGCTCAGACAATCCACCTGCCTCAGCCTCCCAAGGTGCTGGGATTACAGGCCTGAGCCACCACACCCGGCTAAGAATCTGCTTTCTGGAAATAAAGAAGGCTCCTTCCCATCATCTGTCCTCAGCCTTGGCTGAACACTAGAACCTTCTAGAAAAATTTTCAAAATTGCCTGGTGGCTGCTGCCTACTCCTAGAGATTCTGATTTAATTTGGGGCCAGCAGTGTTTCGGCTTTTTAAATTTTTAAATTCCTCATTGAGTCTAATGCACAGCCCATCACTGAGAGATGCTGCTCGTATTGACTTGTAGAGACCTTTTTAAACACTGCCCTGATTACTTTTTCTTTGGGAATTATTTTAGAGACCTCTGGAATTTTAAGTGAATCATCAAAACTCTCCATAATAAACTTAAACAAAAGGATTTCTAAGAAGAAACCCTGACACAGGCTTAAACTGTTTCCATTTCGTAATTTCTAAAGTACACATTTTTTCACAGTTTCACACAGCAGAGGCCAGGAGGCATCTTATGATGACACGGTTCTCCCATCACTACGGGCCAGGTTGCTGCCCCGATGAGGCTGTCCTCCTTACCTGGACACAGACCTGGTCAGAGCCCTGAAGGAGCACCCCGAGGCTATTCAGACCACATTGCTAGGCTAGTTTTTGTTAATCCCCAGGGATCAGGGTCCACGAAGGTTTTCCCAGAAAAAACGATCTACCCTGGGAGCTGGTGGGCAGCTAAGAAGGGCTCTGCCCAGAGTTCCAGGAAGACAGCACCCCGGTGACAAACCCACCTCACCCCCACACGCTGTCACCTTAGGTGAGGTCATGCTAACAATGGCTCCTGGCAGGCCCTGTGTTTGACCCCACAGTCACACAGTGGGAGACTGTGATCCAGGGAAAGGCGCCAGCTTTGTGGATGGCAAATTTGGGTGTTCATTGAAACCTTTAACAAGCAACAAGTAAGGCAATTTGTTTTTAATGGCCTTTAAAAGGGACTTTTTTATCCCACTTTCACACAGTATTATTTCATTTCTGATGATGCCAAGTCTCTCCCCATCTAAGGGACTAGAAAGAAGCATTTGTTGCTGTCAGAGGTGTTTCCGGGCCTGCGAGACTTCGCCGTGCGCCCCTCTGCTCTGAGGGAGCTGGTCGCCGGTTTCTGAGCACGGCCGGCTTTCTGCAGGATTTGACCGTCTCGCAGCTCTCCTGGCTTTTGCTTTTTCTTTGAGGTCCAGGGCCCCGAGAAAGGTCCCTAGATGGATGTGCGGCAAACACCAATATGACTCAAGACATGAGTCAAAACACAAACAGGCCATTTGGAGTTTTCCTGGATAATGACAGATTTAACGAGCTGGGTACCATAAGGCTTTTCTGTTTCAGCCTGTCATCTACCCGCGCTGCAAAATTATTCGCCCTTAATTCAGCAATGATTATTTTTCTCTTCTACAATATTTTATTATAAAACATTGTAATTACTAAGGGACATGTGAGTAATCGTGGGGAGGTACCACACTAATATTTGTTCCTAAGAGCACCTTCTAGAACTCCCAGGAAGAGGAGCAATGCTGCCCTGCTGTGGATCTGTGCCCTTGACTTTCGACTCTCTTCAAAAAAGGAATGAAAGGGAGCCAGTGACGTACTCATACAACCTTCGCTGCAAATGATGTGTGGCACATGTGTATTTTCTCCAGCATGTATGCGTACTTTTTTAAAATTAATTAATTTATTTATTTATTTTGTTGCAGTTTGGTCAGGGCCGGGCTCGAACCCACCACCCTCAGCATATGTGGCTTGTGCCCTACTTCCTGAGCCACAGGCACCACCCGTGTGAATACATTTTAAACAGTTTGAAAAGTTATGTGCTGAAGAAGGACCTCTGCATGTTTGAATTTTCTACAATAACTACATATTCTTTGAGTAATTAAAAATGAAGACAAAAAGGAGTGATAAGACCACCCCCACAAGGAAATTTCAGAAAAAGCTTGCCCTTGTTAATTGCCTCCCAGAGCGCTGGGATTACAGCATGAGCCACTGCTCCTGGCCAATTTTTGTTTCATCGTCTTTTAAAATGACCACCTCTTACACAGGGAGAAGTTTTTCTTCTCCTATAGATTTTATCAGTTGGCATAGTTGAAGGAAGTAGACAGAGTGGCATCTTATTTGCCCACTTCTGTGTTGAAAAAGACAGATGGAAAGAAAGGGGACCCTCACGCACAATTTCACCGACACAGCCACACTGACCTCTGACATCTGGTAGAATTCAGTTACTTCTAAGGTTGTTTTTCTCCTGGTTTCTCTCTCTCTCTCTCCCACCTCACTCAAGCAGTAAAAAAAAAAAGGCCTGAATATTCTTTGGAGCATGTAGACAGGATAATGAAGGGGAACCTGACAGAGACCATATTTCCCCTCAAAAGCCTGTTGCTTTTCTCTTTATTGCCGGAGTAGTGGTGGCCACTTGGGGTTCATTCACTGAGCAGGACGGCTCGTCGGAGTCTTGAGAACAATCCACAAGGCTCTTTGGTGGACGGCAGAGTGGATGCTGTTGACATTCCGGCAAAGCAGGGTGATGACGGCTGGTGTCAGATCTGACTTGCTTCTGAGAACAAGTCCTTGGGGAGAGAAAAGGATTTATTCTGAATGAACTTTGGAGCCCACAGAAAGGAGAAAGCCCTGTCTTCCCATGTCTCTGTGTTGTGCAGAAAGTAGAGAGTAGACATTTGTCACTGTTGCTCCTGCCACCCGAGGTTCCCAGCTAGGGTGTGATCAGACCCTTCCCACCACTGCTATTGGCCTGCGTTCTTCGTTGTCATGGCTGAGGTCCAAGGGCTCTGTGGTTGCCGTGGAGAAGATTCAGATCTTCGGGCCTTGTGGGAAACGCTCAAATCACGCCTCAGCAAAACCACCAGTGAATGTGCTCCCTGAACTTCAAGGCTTTTTGTAAACAAAATTCCAAATGCCAACTCCAGTCTTTCCAAGGCAGTCAGTGCATTTCATAGTTTTGTAATGAACATGTTTTGGTATATGACAAAAATGTTTATGCGTATATAAATGTTTTACACTACAGTACTTAAGAACAAATTTATGGGACGCAGACAATGTGGGTTCCACTTCTGTTCAAATCACTTGCTGTTTTACCCTGGTTAGTTACTTAATTTCCCTAAATCTGGTTATCGGCAAAACATATATATTAGCAACAGCCCTTGTCTCATATGTCTGCGAGAATTCAACAAAGCCTAAAGGAAAGGGCACCACATAAGCACTCAGTATTTTAAGATGATTCTAGAGTAACAATAATCTGAGAGAGATTAAGGCCCATTTTTCTACTGAGTGAATGCTATGTTCAGAAAGTACACTAGCTTTTACTGTCTACTGTTACTAAACTTTTCCTCCCTGAGTAAGTTAAGGTGGTTGAGCTGGTAAGATCTAATCCATGGGTTTTAGTGTTCCATTCAATGAGAAGCAAGTTAGGGCTTAGGAATAACAGATGAGAATTTGACAGTTTTATGAAGGGCAGCCTTCATTTTCTAATGACTAGACAGCAAGGAAAGGGCTAAGCTGTGCATCAAAGAGTGAGATATCTTATAAGATAAATCACCCGGGGTAGAGGGGAGCCCTGCGGTACACACACGGCGTGACACGATGGATTGAGACCCAGCAAAACCCGTGTTTCTCTCCTTTTTTTTTTTTTTGAGATAGAGTATCACTCTTTCACCCTCGGTAGAGTGCCATGGCCTCATAGCTCACAGCAGTCCCAAACTTGTGGTCTTAAGTGATTCTCTTGCCCCAGCCTCCAAAGTAGCTAGGACTACAGGCACCTACCACAATGCCTGGCCAGTTTTAGCTCTTGCTCAGGTTGATCTTGAACTTGTGAGCTCAAGCAATCTACCTGCCTCAGCTTCCCAGGGTTCTAGGATTAGAGGCATAAGCCTCCTTGTCTGGCTTCATGTTTCCCCCTTTTGCTTAGTGGGCAGGAAGAATAACCAAGACCGTGCACGGGGCCTACCAGACACATCTGCGTGGAGAGCTCATCGGATGGCAGGAGAATCTTGCCCTGGAAACAGGGATGGAGCTGGGGGGTGGAGGGAGTGGAAACCATTATTTCCTCTTTCCCACTTCATCCAACCAGTTTTTTTTTTAAATAATTTTATTGAATCATAATTATGTACATTGGTGCAATCACAGGGCACGATTCATATACATTCAGAAATATTTTGATCATACTGTTACAGATAGCCTTCATGGCATTTCCTTGATGACTATATAAAGACATTAATACT
>CAUYON010054704.1:0-24238 GCA_963573935.1 Arctocebus calabarensis
GACATATGAAAAAATACTCATCATCCTTCATTATCAGAGAAATGCAAATCAAAACTACTTTGAGGTATCACCTAACTCCAGTAAGATTAGCCCACATCACAAAATCCCAAAACCAGAGATGTTGGCGTGGATGTGGAGAAAGGGAAACACTGGTGGGAATGCACACTAATGCGTTCCTTTTGGAAAGATGTTTGGAGAACACTTAGGGATCTAAAATCTAAAAATAGGCCTGCTATTGGATCCTATAATTCCTCTACTAGGTATATATCTAGAAGACCAAACATCACATTATAACAAAGATATTTGTACCAGAATGTTTATTGCAGCACAATTCATAATTGCTAAGTCATGGAAGAAGCCCAAATGCCTATTGACCCATGAATGGCTTAATAAATTATGGTACATGTACACCATGGACTATTAAGATGGAGACTTTACCTCTTACATGTTTACATGGATGGAGCTGGAACATATTCTTCTCAGCAAAGTATCTCAAGAATGGAAGAAAAGTATCCAATGTACTCAGTCCTACAATGAAACCAATTTATAGCTTTCATAAGAAAGGTATAACCCAATTATAGCTCAAGAAGAAGGGAAAAGGGGAGGGGGGGAGAATGGGTAGGAGAGTAATGGTGGAACCACACCTAGGGTGCATTTTACAAGGGTACATGTGAAATTTACTAAGTGTAGAATATAAATGTCTTAACTCAATAACTAAGAAAATGTGATGAAGGCTATGTTAACCAGTTTGATGAAAATATTTCAAATTGTCAGCACATTGTACCCCACAACTGCATTAATGTACACAGCTATGATTTCATAAAAAAATTAAAAAAGTAAAAAAAGGAGATATTAAATACAATGACACTATTATAAGACAGGGGTGTAAAGATTCAGTGAGATAATTCACCTTAGGTCAATAGATCAATAGCATAGGGTCTAAAACATAGTAATATTAATATATAATATTAGGTGTTATTACATGATTTAATTTTAGTAAATTAAGAAATAAATATACATGTACATGTGCATATGTGTACACACAAACAGAAAATCAGAGATTGATGATATAATTAGTTATTTTTATTTTCTGCTCTTTATTTGTACATTCTAAATTTTCTGTAATAAACCTTTTATCATTTTTTTTTTTTTTTTGAGACAGAGCCTCAAGCTGTCACCCTGGATAGAGTGCTGTGGCATCACAGCTCATAGCAACCTCCAATTCCTGGGCTTAAGCGAGTTTCTTGCCTCCACCTCCCAAGTAGCTGGGACTACAGGCGCCCACCACAACGCCCGGCCATTTTTTGGTTGCAGCCATCATTGTTGTTTGGTGGGTCTGGGTTGGATTTGAACTCGCCAGCTCAGGTGTACGTGGCTGGCGCCTTAGCCCGTTGAGCCACAGGTGCCGAGCCATCATTTTTTAATAAGATAAAAAATAATAAAAGATCCTATATTAATAACATCTGGCACTTCTGAAAGTGTGGAAAATGATCACTAGCTCATACCACTGCTGGGAAGAAAACTTGATAAATCTTTTCTGAAGTGTCTTATCAATAAGTATTCTAAGCATTAAAATGTTGCAGACTATCTGACTCAGCAATTCCACTTCTAGTTACTTATCCAAATGAAAATATTGTACAGTATACACAAACAGAGATTTATCCACATAAATGTTCAGTGCATCAATTATAATATAAAAGCAAAACCTGGTAACAACTGAATACCTAAATATAAATTATAGTATTATGTAGACAAAAGATCATTTTGTAGAAGAGCATTTAATACAAAATTTTTAAATGTTCACAGTACTTTTCAGTGACAAAAGGCAGTTACAAAAATTATGGTCATTATAATTTTATTTATGTAAAATATATGTCACAACTCACAGCAACCTCAAATCTTTAGAAAAGACTTTAAAAATATGTATATATACACATGTATACAGTATTATCTAAATGACAATAATTATTATCTCAGGGTAATGATATTATAGTTACTTCCTATTTTCTTATTTAGGTTTATCTATATTTTCCAGATTTCCTACAAAAAAAAAATCTACATTATTTTTGGAGGTAAAAAAGCCAATACCATTTTTAACATGCTCACCAAAGAAAATGTGAAAAATACAAAAGCAAACTGCAATGTGGTATTATAGGATGATCATGTAAAATATTTACCAAGCACTTAATATCTGAAGGTTTAATTTTTTGGTGATTGTTACATATTATCTCTGTAATCTGAAAAATAATAAAGATTTAAAAATAAATAAAAATCCCATTTTAAGGTTTGTATAATATTTTACTCCACTCTAAAATTCTGTTTTTAGATATTTAAGTCTATTTCCATCTTTTCACTAGTTTGAATAATGATAATGCTGTAATTAACATATTTGTTCTCAAATCTTTTTCTGATTTCATTCTATTCTATGGTAAATTTGAAGAAGGGGAAAATTCCTTCAATTTCAGATCAATATGTGAACAATAATCCTAAAGCATTTTGCTTGAAATGTATGCATGAAATATAAAGAACAACAGATTTAACTTTCTATTTCTTAACTAAAGACCTTTTAGTTAACAGTTTTTAATTTCCTCTGAGAATTTCTCATGGGAAAAAAATATATCCTCTTTGGAAATATATTCCAGACTCTTATTTGGAAATAATTTCTCAACCCTGTAGAAGCTTCTAAGTCTGGACTAATACTCTAACAGAAATGGAGGCAATGTCTTCCATTTGGTCAATGTCCTCAATTCATTATGCTAATATGACGGGGGCCAATTCAATGGTGATATTTTAATATAGAATTAAGAAGAGAGATCTCATCATTCCATGGCTTTATCATCTATTCTGTTCTTTAAAAATTAATACAGCCATGCTTTTACAAATATTTCATTGAATATTAATTCATGTGCCATAAAATTCACTCCTTTAAGTATACAATTCAGTAAGTATTTTAGTGTAGTCCCAGATTATACAACCATTGCCACTATCTATTTTTGAACAATTGCATCATCCTTGCTTTTCAAAATTCTTTTCTTTTTTTTTTTTTTTTTGAGACAGTCTCACTATGTTGCCCTTGATAGAATGCTGTGGCGTCATGGCTCACAGCAACGTCAAACTCTTGAGCTTAAGCAATTCTCTTGCCTCAGCCTCCCAAGTAGCTGGGACTACAGGCGCTGGACACAACGCCCAGCTATTTTTTTGTTGTTGTTTTTGCAGTTGTCTTTGTTGTTTTAGCTGGCCGGACAGGGTTCGAACCCACCAGCTTGGTGTATGTGGCTGACACCCTACCCACTGAGCTACATGCGCTGCCTCAAAATTGTTTTTCTATCTTATTTTATAATTACTCTTAAAAGCTGCCTCAAATCGGTTATTAAAGAAGGCAATAAAGAAACATAAATAGTTGGCTTGGTGCCTGAGGCTTTGCAGCTAGTGTGCCAGCCACATACACTGGTGTTGGTATGTTCATACCCAGCCCAGGTCTGCCAAATAACAGTAACAACAACAAATAGCCAGGGGTTGTGGTGGGCACTTGTAGTTCCAGCTATTTGGGAGGCTGAGGCAAGATAATCGCGTAAGCCCAAGAGTTTGAGGTTGCTGTGAGCTATGATGCCACTGCACTCTACCGAGGACAACATAGTGAGACTCTGTATCAAAAAATTTTTAAAAAGGGTGGCGCCTGTGGCTCATTGAATAGGGCGCCGGCCCTATATACTGAAGGTGGTGAGTTCAAACCCAGCCTCTGCTGAACTGCAAAACAGAAAAATAGCTGGGCGTTGTGGCGGGCGCCTGTAGTCCCAGCTACTCAGGAGGCTGAGGCAAGAGAATCGTCTAAGCCCAGGAGTTGGAGGTTGCTGTGAGCTGTGTGATGCCACAGCACTCTACTGGAGGTGATAAAGTGAGACTGTCTCTACAAAAAAAAAAAATGGCGGTGCCTGTGGCTCGAAGGAGTAGGGCGCTGGCCCCATATGCCGGAGGTGGCGGGTTCAAACTCAGCCCCAGCCAAAAACTGCAAAAAAAAAAAATAATAATAATAAAAATAATAATAAATAAATAAAATAAAAAAGAGACATAAATAGTTGAATAAATATGGTTTTGACCACCTACTTAATCTATGTTTGACATTTCTTTGGGTCCTTTAACTTTTTCAAGATCTTGGTTTCCTTACCTGTAAAATCAGAACTTTGGCAGGATCTTACAAAGGATTCCCTGATTTAAATTCTATCTTTTTCTGTAGTATCATATGACCATTCACATTTTATGATAATTTTAACACCATCATTTTGGTTATAGGCAGTATTGCACGTGCAGAAGAGGAATATGCAAATGACTTCACTTACAAATATGATGCAGTGTCCATGGAAGGAAAGCATTTTGTTATAGTTTGGAGCTAGAGTCACTTAGCCAAAACACAGGGTTTTTAATAGTTATTTTAATGAAGGTTTGCATTAGAGAAATCAAAAATATCAAGATATAGGACAGTGCCTCTCTACTGTTATTTAAGGTGTCTTTCTAGCTTTGGTCCTGTCAAATTCCCAAAATATTAAACTGCATTTGTCTTTACTGTTCCCTTATGGGTTTGAACATTTTGAAAATTTAAAAAAAACCAAACCCACAACAATACCATGTAAATCTCTGCAAGGTAAGATAATGGGTGGTCAGCAGGTTGAGATGAAATCCAAAACACTGTAAATAATGTTCTGGGATTGTTGTATACTGAGAGAATGCCCGAAAACCTCCTGGCAATGATATTGCTAGATGAAGCCTTCTTGGGATACCGGCCAAGGATTTACTTTAATCCTTAGGAATTGTGCAATTTTGAAATTGAAGTTTCAATTTCACTTGTATTTAATAGCTATTCTCTCTGCCGTGTGTATTATTCTTTGTCAATTTTATTGATCAAAGGGCCTATAGTGCACTTATTAGGCAAGAATGGTATTCTTCCTCTTCAGAGTGGTGTCCAGCTTGTCTATTTATGGTGTGCATCATCTAGGGCACAGGAGTTTAAAGTGCTTACTGGGACAAAACCAACCAACCAACAACAAAACAAAAACCAAGCCTGGTGTTGAATAACATAAAACATCTTCTATATCTCTGGCTTGCTTAAAAAAGGAAAGCCAGGCTTTTTCTTACAAAGCAACTGCATCCCCCAGGATTTTGCATTTGGCAATGTGGAGCGAGCTGTCTATGGCAGACAGGATCGAGAATAGAGAGCTCAGAATAGATCAGGAAGATGGAAGGACGCAGGAGTCCCTGGTGAAGGACAGAGCATGATTCCCTAGCCAGGCCCCTGCCTTTCTATCCAATCTGCAACAGACCTGAGAAAAGGAGGACGGAAGAGGACACAGGAGCAGGACAATTGATAGATTGTAGCTCTTTGTTTATGTCATTTCACAAAATATCTCAACTAGAGAGATCCTTGAAATCATCTATCTTGACTACTCCTTGTTACAGACGGAGAGGCTTTCCAGAGAGGGGATAATGCCCCAAACAGTGCACTCAGGGAGCAGAATTGGCTGTAGAACCCAGACAAGGTGTTTTCCACCTTGCACACTGCTTTGATGAATTTCTTTGGAAGAAATGATGGCCAAGGCTGGCAATGGTAACTTTTCAAAGGAAAGTTTGCTATGGGCACATTCCTAGTTCACTTTCTCCTCTTTTGTGCTAGAGATTCAAATCCTAGAGAAGTAGACATTGGCTGGAGAGGAGGGTAATTAGGAAAGAGGAGGAGAGAAACGGTAGGCAGGAGATCCTTTGTGAAACCCTTCACTCCCAATTCCTAAAGAAAGACTCAGTGCACTCACATTGCCCTCTGGACACCCAGCAGTCCTGCCGACTGTGCACCCCCCCACACCTACCTTTGACAAACAGCTCTTGAGAAAGCTGTTCCTTTAAAGAAGTCCACAGTTGTAACTGGTACTTGATCCCCTAATCCTCACAGTGGGATTACTTTGAACTCTAATTTCTAATTACATTCTAGAAATGTTCTAATTCTAAATTCTAATTCTAAATATTTAGAGCGGAAAGAATGAGGAAGAGATATTTATCTCTTCTAGGTCAGCCAGTCAGTAGGGCAGAATTAATTATGGTCTTGTCCAATTTTAAGTCATAAAGGGCTGAACAAGCTGACATGGCAGGGCCAGGGGAGGAGACGTTTTGCTCCAGGTTGGCAGTATTGCGAGCTGTCCAGGTGAGCCCAGAGCCCTCTGGAGTCTGGTGCAGGAGTAGTCCTGGAATACATTTGGAAATTGGAAGAATGGACTTTCAAAGGATCCCTTGAGCCCAATCATGGCTAAAACCCCATGATTGAGTGGGAATATTTGATGGAGTCAACTTTGGCAAGGGATTTTTTTTTTTCTAAGCGAGATTACATTTAGGGAATAAGAGAGTGTAGGAATTCATTTGAATTAATTCTAAGATGATTTTCAAATTTAATTTATGTAAGATAGTACTGGTGTTTTACAGGGAGTTCTTATATGAGATGAGATTAAATACAGAGTGATTTTTCTCTGATCTGAAAATTGCAGGTAGTTGAAGGAGGGAATTAGGAAATTCAGGAGAAAGGAAATTGGATGACAGAGCAGGTCTTTGTCAGAGCACAGAGCGGGGTGCTGATGAGGCAGGATAGAGATTCAAATCCAAGAGAAGCAGACATTGGCTGGAGAGGAGGGTAATTAGGAAAGAGGAGGAGAGAAACAGTAGGAAGAAGATCCTGAAATGAGGACTTCTTCAGGACTAGTAATAAGTCACAAGCATTCTTTCTAGCTCGTACTTCTGATGGTTCCTCTTACCATTTTTCTCTTTCTGGAAGTATTTCTCAAGGATTAAGACTGAACTCTCTTCCCATTTGCAGCACTTCCTTAGTGCCTCAGGAAAATGAATTGATCATATGGTTTCAGTCACCAGCATCCACAGCTTAAATTAAGACTTGAGTCTCTAGCCTAGATCTCTTACATTTTCTCTAGTTGTTTTGCTTCTTACAGTTAATCACCCTAGACTGCAGCAGACATAAATCTGTTTTCTGTATTCCTATACCTAAAATGCTTTTTCTTCAAAATTAACTGATCCCTCCACAATCAACTCTTCCATCTCTGATCACTTTGGTCCTTCAGAAAATCTCCTAGAGTCATGGTCAGGTTTATGTCACGATGGTCATGTGTCTTCTTTAAGATTTCCATTGAGATCGGGCTGTTTCCTCTCTGTGGCTACGTATCCATTGGAGGCATATATATTCTTTGGTTGATAGAGTTTGCTATACAATAAGCAAATATTTCAGAGTGTCAATAAACTAAATTAGTATAGAAAGAATAGTCTGACATATTTGCTTGCTGGAGATAAGAGGCTTTTCATGTTTGGAATGCAAAGCCACCAAATGGAAGATACGAACAGCTGAGTAGGGCGAGGTCTCAGACTTCTTTGGGGTATAGAGACATGACAACTACTGCATTTAAAAAATGTAATGGATTTCTTTCAAGGAACCAAATATTAACTGTGGAAGTTAATATATTCAAAACATTCTAGGGGATGATGAGAATAATGACTAATATTTATAGAGCTTTTCATATGTATTGCAAAAGAAACGAATATAATTGTTGTCTTTAATACTTCTAATAACTTTGGGAGGTAGGTGTTATTTTTCTTGTTTTAGAGTTGAAGACACTGACGATCAGAGGTCATCCTTGCAAAGCCAAAGCCTGACCTTGGTTGGATGTCTTTCCATTTGGAGAGGAGAAGGGCAAGTGTGGAACGACAGTGGCACCAACCATCCTCAACTCTCAGTGCTGCCAGAGACCTTTCTGGTTGGAGGAGAAGCGTTGCCTTACGATCAGCCTTTTTCCTGAGCACACTGAAGATGCTCACTGGCTAGCTGCAGCTGGAAGTGTGAGGACCGCTGGCTCAGAAGCATTCGCCAGGACCCAGATCTACTGACTGTCATTGGGCAAAGGTGGAAAACAAGCAGGCTGGCATCTAGCCTGCTATCTAACACCGATGTGGATATTTTTCCTATAAAAAGAAGAAAGTTTCAGCCAGGTGAGTGGTGCACCTAGAATCCCAGCTACTCAGGAGGCTGAGATGGGAGGATTGCTTGAGGCCAGGAGTTCAAGTCCAATCTGGACAACCTAGTGAGACCCACTAGGGTCCCTCAAAAAAAAAAAAGGACATTTCCTTTTAGGTCACTGAAAAAATTGAGCAAATTTTAGCAGAATATGCTCCTACATTGATAAAATACAATGTCATATCTTGACTGTTTCTTCATTACAGTGCTTTAAATTTTCCCTAAAGGGTGGTTATACATATTTTATGAGAAGATAATGTCCCCTTTGGAAGCAGAGCAGCCTAAGATAAATAAGATTCAATGGTAACAAGGACAAATGATTTTCAGATTCCTTAGAATATACTTAGAGTTCTAGATTAAATAACATCAGACCTTCTGTGCATATTATTTGAGAACATGTTTTCAACTGTAATGATACGCAATTTAAAAAATGCTGTTTCTGTTATCTATTGCTGCATAATAAATCATCCTAAAACACAGTGGCTAAAAATAACAGTGATTTACTATTTCTTAATTCCTGTGGGTTGACTGCAGTTATCCTATTCTACTTGGTTCTGGTGAAGGACACTCATTGGGCTATTGGCTGGTGACTGTGCTGGATTGGAAGGTCCATGAAGGGTTCGCTCAGGAATCTGGCTCTTTGGTGCCCCTCCAGTGTCTCTTCCTCTCCACCTGGTGTCTCAGTGGTCCAGCCGAAGCCCCTCTGCATCAGGGGAGCTGGCTTTCCCAGACAGAGGAAACAGAGGCTGCAAGGCCCTTTTGGGGCTGTGTCAAGAAATGGCACAAAGGAGTAGGGCACCGGCCCCATATACGGGAGGTGGTGGGTTCAAACCAAAAACTGTAAAAAAGAAAAAAAAAAAAGAAATGGCACAGCACCACCTCTGCCGCAGGAAGGCACAAGGCCAACCTAGAGTTAAGGTGGGGATGGAGGAGGGGAACTCACCTCTTATATATAAAAGGAGTGGCAGATGTCATTGCAAAAGGCATGCAGAATGGGAGAAATTATTGCAGTCATCATTGGAAACAGTGGACCATGCTCTTTCAAACATAGGCATCATTACAAATAACAAAAGTAGAAAGGCTAGTTCAAAAAGAAAATAAAAGGATTGCAGCATATTTAAGTAGTGACCTCATTTGTTATTTTATAATTGCTGTTCTTTCTTTTGGTCTTTAGTCTGAGTTTGATCTTGAGCCCTTTTCACTTTTTAAAACCCACAACAGAAACTACTGTGATAGCCTGGGATTGCAGATGTAAGAAAATTTCACATCCTGTAGTTTCAGTGTTATAAAGGGTCAGAGAAATATTTTGATAAATTGAAAGAAAAAGAATCTTATTGCCTCAAGGTAAAATTGTGAAGATGTTTTTAGGGATAAGTATCTAGCTAGTCAAACTAGAAAAGATTTTGTTAGTTTTTTCATTTGTAAAAATTTCTAACCCATGGCACAAAAAAGAAGTTTGTCATATCAGCTGTTCAGATATTTCAAACAATAGGACATTAAATAACAAGTCGTGGAATTTATATATGAAGGTAACAGTTTTTCTCATTTAAACACAAAGTATTAGAAAATGAACTATTAGTTGAGTTGAATAGAAATAAGGAGACAGAAATATCTCTAACTTTTATTAAAACAAGCTAAAGAATATACACAGGTTCAATTACATATACAAAGTGATCGAAGCTTTTGATTACAAATATGGTTTTTCTAGAAATCTTAGACCAAATTTTATAATGTATTATATTATGTATTTTTAACATAATATAACTTAAACTACATTGTAGTATATGGTTTCTGGTAGTTTAAATTACCATCATGCTAATCACTGAATGCTAATTAACATACAGCTACAATTTCAAGTGATTTGAAATAGACCTGCTACTATACAAATATATTCTAAAAGCATAAGTAAACATACAGCATCTTCAGAATGACAAGATTTAGATATATTGTCAGTGAGTAGTGTTCACAACAGAAAAACTTTGAACTTTAAAAATACAAATCATTTATATGCCTATGGATAGCATTACCAATTCTGAGCTTGAGTAAGTCATATGTATAACTAAAAAGTCAACTGAGCCCAAGTCCTTGTTGCTAAAATACAAAATGTGTATAGTTCAGATAGATAGATATATTGGTAGAATTCCATTAAGTTATCCTTTAGTGAAACTTAACTGAAGTTAAAAATTGACTAAATGTTCTTTGCTTTGATATTTCACAGTGTCATTTCTAAGGTAACAAAGTTAAATTAAAACATCAAAGAACAATTGTATAATTACTCTGCATTTTAAAGCACATTTCTTTTATTTATAGTAATTAAAATATAGTGATAATTAGCTTCAAAATCCACTTTCATTTATAAAATTTAACCTGTATCAGATGGCTGTCTGTAAACTACTACTTTTTTTTTATAGTCACTGTGCAGAAAATATGTAAACTATTATTGACTTATGGAATTAGTAGGGTATGGTTGGGGTGTGTGTTTGTGTGAGCATGAAAGAAAGTAAGCCAGAGAGAAAGAAGAGAAAGAAAGATGATTCGCAGCTCCTGGCTAGATCTTATACATCACAATTTGATCTTGGTATTATTAATGAAAATCTCTAGAAAGCCTCTTTTACTGGGAGATTCGACCAGGGCCCAAACATTACATGGTATAGAGAATCTCAGAAATTTAGAGCAAAAGGGAAGCCTTAAAATTATCTAGCTTAATTACCCTCTCATTTCAAAAATAAGAAAATTAAGGTGCAGAAAATTTACACCCTGGGCCAAGGCTACACAGAGAGTTACAAGCCAGGTCTGGAACCCAGTTCTCATAATTTCCAGATCTTTTTATTTTCTTTAACTACCACTCTTAGAATCATTTGGTCTTGTATCAAAACTAGAATGAAGCTGTTAATTATTTTCATAGAAAACAAACAAATACATATCTAGAACATTAACTTGTAAGTGACATTTTATCTTTAAATCCTAACTACATGCATTAAAAATCTGTGTATTGTGAGTGGGCTGATACATAACAATAACGCCCCAGGTTTTTCAAGATTTCATTGTTCATGGAATTTTAGGAACATTTCTTTTCTGAAGGTATGTTTTAGTTTAAAAATTTTTTTTTCTTTTGAGAATTCTGCGCCACTTACACTGTTCTAAAACCTGGATTAGAAATCATTGGTAGTGACAAATGACTAATAAAGTGCCAAGTTTTGAAATATTGTCATTCTGTGGCAAGTAAGCTAAAGGAGCAAAAACATTTTCAGAATTAAAAAAAGTTTCAAGGGTGGTGCCTGTAGCTCAAAGGAGTAGGGCGCCGACCCCATATACCAGAGGTGGTGGGTTCAGACCAGGCTCCAGCCAAAAACTGCAAAAAAAAAAAAAAAAAAAAAAAAAAGTTTCAAAATAACTTTCATTTCCTTATATGTTATAGTTTGGGAAATCTGCAAAAGCAGTGAAGAACAGTGATCTACCTAATTTAGAAGAAAGAAAATCCTCCCTTACCCCTTTGGGGGAGGAGGAGGGTGGGTGGAGAGAGGGTAAATGGTGGGATCACACTTATGGTGCATCTTAGAAGGGACAGGTGAAACCTACTAAATGCAGAACACAAATGTTTTCACATAATAAATGAGACAATATCATGAAGGTTATGTCGAACAGTTGGATGAAAATATTTCAGATTCTATATGAAGCCCGCACACTTCATGTACCCCATGATTGCACTAATGTACACAGCTATGATTCAACAAATAAAAAAAAAGAAGAAAGAAAATCTACTTTCTACTTCAATTTTTTATTCCCTCAGAACTTAGTTTTTGCGCTTTACTCAATCATCTCTCTAATCCCAAGGATTCAAAAGCCTCTTGAACACAATGTAATGATTTTAGTCTAGTTAAAATTATCTTCAAAAAGTGACCTCCTAAATGGGCTTTGTAGTTGAGGCCAGTTGTAACAATTACATTCAAATTATCATCAGGACTGAAACTGAGACAGTGTCCAAGTACACAGGCTTCCAGGACTAAGAGAGGTCTGAATTAATGTCCTTTCCTTTTCTTTTAAAAAATGTTTTATTTATTTATTTAGACATATTCTTGCTCTGTCACCCTAGGTAAAGTGCAGTGGCATCATCTTAGCCCACTATAACCTGAAATTCTGGGCTCAAGTGATCCTTTTGCCTCAGCCTCCCAAGTAGCTGGGACTACAGGTGCCCACCACAAAGCCCTGTTATTTTTAGAGATGGAGTCTCGCTCTTGCTCAGGCTGGTCTTGAATTCCTGAGCTCAAGCAATCCACCTGCCTTGGGCTCTTAGAACGCTAGGATTATAGGCATGAGCAACCATGCCTGTTTCAAATGTTCTTTTCTATGAGAGTTCTAAGAACAGGTAAAGTCTATATTTTTAGTGGTCTGAAAATACCCTGCAAAACAAACAAAACTGTTTAGAGACTGGCAAGTACAGGAGCAGGGAAAGTCTGAGGAAACCAAGGTGGGAAGAGGTAAAGAGGAGTGGAGAACGAAGGAGTATTTGAATGGTGTTACTCCCTATGATGCTGCAAAGTTTGGACAGCATCAGGAGAGAGCTATAAAAATAAATTCAAAGGCTTGAAATTTGGCATAAATGAGACGAGACCCAGGTGATTGGGATTGCACATGGTTATGGAGTCAAGTGGGCTTCTGTGAAGAGTCTGAGGCAAGACTATTTGCTAAAAATAAATTTTACAAAAGTCATTACATAATTTGAGTACTAGATGCTGAAGTGCAAGTGCCTTCCACAGGGCTGAGAAGTGCAAAGAAATTTGTGCAGCACAGAGGTGAGAGCTGTGCACTTAAACCGAAAGCTGCAGCTTGACATTTGTGCCCTGAGCAATACAGGCAGCAGCATCGCTATGTGGCCTCGGTCAATTAAACAGGCAAATGCCACCAGAAGATGGGTTTTTTTTCATGGCCACATGGCTGCATCAGAACTTCTTTCTAAGCATTAGATATTTTCTCCTCTCCCCTCCCTGGGGATACCTATGTGACAGATTTGTTTGAGGAAAAAAAATGAAAAAGAGAAATGCTAGGTTGGATTAATTTTGAATGTAAACAAAAAGAAGGGAAGCCACTCACCCTCACCAAACCCTGCCAAAAACTCCATTATTGTTTGAAGCACAATTACAAGGAAAATGGGTAATGAAATCATGTGCAGTCTTATTTTCTGCGTACATACATATGATGTGTGTGTGTGTGTGTGTGTGTGTGTGTGTATAGGAGAGCTGGGGAAGCATGAGTAGTTTGGTAATAAGAAGGCTTAAATGAGAAAAACACTACAAAAGCTAAAAATAAATCTGTCAGAGGGTTACTTCTTATCTTTCATTTCTCATTTTTCTTGCACCTGCGGTATACTATTAAAAATGCAAGAAACATACAAATCTAAAGAGGCAGATTCTTGATAACAAGATGAAAATAAAAGGCTCAAATAGTTTATATTTATACTACGAATGTTAGTTAATCAGTTCATTTAAAAAGTGTTTCCTATGAGCGAAGAACCATTGTTTGAATGCCATATTGCTTACTGAATGGATGCTTCCAAATCACTGGATGACATGCTCTGGAAGCATTTATAAGAGCAACAGACTTCTAGAGGTAAAGAAAAAGTGTTACTATTTCCTTAATAACAATATACACTTAACTTTTGGTGCCAGATACAAAAGATTTTTGGAATAATGTGTCTATACACAATTTGACCACATTGCCAGACAGTGGCGGACAGCCCTGTGCTATTATTTTACATGGGTTCTTTGTTACCAAACAAAAAGTACTTTCAAGCATCCTGCATCATTTTTGGATGTCTGCATCTACTTTTGCTTCTAAAGTTATATGCACATGTTTATAAATGTATGTCTATCTATGTATTGTGTCAAATCTATTTGGGAAAATAACCCAAAGTAAATTCAGCTCATCTACTAAATTGTTTGCTTTGCTTTTTTTTTTTTTTTGTAAGAGATACAAAATGAAATTAACTCACAGATAATCTTGCTGCCCTTGTACATAACTGTAAAACAACCTAATCATGATGCACTACTTGTTTAGGACTGCACAAGTTCACAGAGGCTATGGATACAAATTTAGGAAGAGAGTATTGGCAATGAACTATTTAGACAACACACAGGAAGATTAGTTTAGGTACCAAGATGATTTAGCCAGGAGGAGGAAAAGGAAAGGAACCATTATTGGCACAGGACAGCAACTTAGAGTCAATTATCCAAGATGTTACTGCCATGGGGGGTGGTGATTTCTTGTCATTCACCCACTACTTTCTAATTTATAGAATTTGTATGGAATTTTCTCTAGCTAGCTTTAAAAGTAGAATCATCAATGTCTCGTGAGACACAGAAAGTGGAGTCTGCCCTGGAATCAAGGGATAAACCTAGATGACCTTTCAAGGTTCCCTTCCTATACAAATATAAAAGCACGAATAAAATATCAGCATTATTCAACAGACCTGGTTACAATAAGAGTGGATTAAAATGCAGGAACATAATGTTATCCCTTACAGAACAGTTCGCCTAGCTGTTTACTTGTAGATATAATGTGGTCAGCTGAAGCAAGATGATAAATGTAAGTCTTTGACATAAGTCAAAGTATAAGCCCACAAATTCTCAATATAAAATGGAAGGGCTGCTCTGATGAAATCGAAAATGTCTCCTCCATATGTGCAGTTTTATGCTCTATAACATTTAAAGAAAATGTTCTAAAAGATAAAGTTGGCATGTAAAAAGCACGAGGAAAAGAATCAGCAATGATTAGAGCAAAACAATTCTAGAAGGCATCTTAATTTTCATATGGCTCATTTGCATTTGAAACACTGAGAATTCCTATCTCACTTGTACAAAAATGTGTACATATTAAATTACTTTGCACTTGAAAGAGCATTTTCCTAAATGTTTGGAAGATGATCAAATTTTAACTGGAGGACTTGTTTTCTTCCATCAGGTGTGGGGGAGATGTGACTTCCTGGTATGAGAGGCAACAGTTGATTCTAATAGCAGAATGAGACAAAAATAAGAAGATCAGTTGAAAAACAATTCCTATTTGTACAGTTTGATTTAATGATGGCAAAACAAAAAGGATACTTATGGTACAAAGCTGTCAAAAAACATCAATTTTGAAAGTAAGCGGGTTTTTTACCTTTCCAAAAATTGTGATCCTCTGATACTTGAAAATTAGGTTCTATTTACTTATTCTAGGATTCTCATGGATGTACTATTTTATTTATTATTTATTTTAATATTATCTAAATTATTTATTTAAATTATGTTAAAATATTTCTTTCTCATTACTTATTTCTGAGTATCTAGTCATGTGTAAAACATAGATGGCCACCAGCTATTAAACAATAATTCCAGGAATCTACATTGCACACATTTCAAATTTTCAATAGCAAGGATAGAGACAGAACAGGCAGGGCTTAAAAACTCTTTTCTAATCAACTTTAAACACTAGTTAGTCTTAAGAAAATTGTTGTTCATCCACTCAAAGATCCAGAAGCTGAGATCAAACAAAAGATATTCAAGAAATTTGAATTTGCAAATTGAAACCACAATGAATGAAAGGATATTTCTGTAATTTTTAGTTTATTCTCCAATATGAGAAAATGTCCAGGAAAGAGGTGTGTCTTTAAAAGAAAATCAGAACCTAAAAGTCATTCCTGTCTCCCTCTTGGCCTTGCTCTCTGGCCCTCAGCTGACGGAGGGAGCTGTCGGGCCTCAAGGTGGCTGCTAGAGTGGAGCCCACCACAAAGGTCCTTAGTGACAGCAGGCAGTTTACTAAGGACCTGACCTTTGTAAATGAGATTCTCTAGGCACACGCTGCCCTTCGTGTTTCTTTTCTTTTTGTTGTCCCTGGGCCCCTTGGAAGTCTAAGTTCCTGCCCTGAATCTGTTGGGCTGAAGTCTGAAAGCATGGGGCAGGGCAGCTATAAACCTGGGCTGAAAACGGAGCTGGGACGGCAAAGTGGCCCCAAGCCTCTTGAGGTGACTAATGGAGACAGATCCTCATGCAGAAAGGGAGACAGGGGACTGAGTGACAGCCTGGGGCAGTGGCACTGTTTACTCTCCCAGGCTAATGGGGAATCTGGTGAGGCGTTTTTAATAGGACAGTGTCCTTTTACACACAGTCCACATTGTCAGACCTATTTGAACAAACTCTAATCTTTTTTGTTAAGTGTAAGGGCTTGATTTGCAAACACTTAGCAATAAAAGGCAAAATGGCCCGTGTAATAAAAATTTGGATACCCAGAGATTTTGGATATGCAGCAATAATTTAAGATTTCATCTTATTGACTAGTTTGATCTTTCTCAATAAACTATTTTAACTATTAAAGATTTGATAAAGAAGGACCATTCTCTTCCTGTATGAAAGATATGCTAATGAGAAGATAAATGATATCAGACTGAAGGTGGGAGATTAAGAACATATAAAACGTGATGACTGTTAGCGTCTCATAAATTGAAAATTACCAGCTTGGTTTATTAAGAAGCAGTGTCCATCTATTTATTTATTTGAATAATATTTATTAGGTGCTTTCTATGTGTCAGCTATTGTTTTAGGTGCTGGGTTTATAAGGTGAGAAACAAAACAAACAAAACAGACCTACTTCCATGAATGTTTTAACTGCAAAGTTTTCTGAAAGCAAGTGAAGAACAGTCACCTCATAAACTGCAGAATTAATGTTTGTCATTACACGCACCACTTGGTTCCGCGATATTGTCCCCTAGGATAGAATTTGGTTCCCAGGTTTCTGAGTTTCATTTCTTTGTATGTGGAAGAGCTTGTTCTTGGTTTCCAGAAAAAGCCTGGCAGATTTAGGTGCCTGCTATGGGTGAAAAGATGGAAGAGTCGAGTTTCCTTTTCTGTGAAGGCCAAAGAAAAGTGCTAGGATTCCAATGTAATGCTGAAAACACTCAGTCCTGTCGAATTGTATGAAATTGTTGTATTTTGGGTATAAGATCTTGTGAGTAGGATATCCAATCAGAATAGCAAAAACAATTTAAGTGGACTGGGAATAAGATTTTGCAACAATCTGTGTATTTTCATAATTCTATGGTTTTTTATTACATCAATCACCAATATTTATTAAGATAAACAAATACATCTAAACCAGCACAAAGGAAAAGACTTGGTGTCCACCTAGTCTCACACTGAAAGGTAGAAAAACAAAAACAGCCGGGTATGGTGGCTCATGCCTGTAATCCTAGCAGTCTGGGTGGCAGAGGTGGGTGGATTGCTTGAGCTCAGGAGTTCAAGACCAGCCTGAGCAAGAGTGAGACTATGTCTCTAAAAATAAAATATATAAATAAAAAATAGCTGGGGATTGTGGCAGATGCCTGTAGTCTCAGCTACTCAGGAGGCTGAGGCAAGAGGACTGCTTGAGCCCATGAGTTTGAGGTTGGTGTGAGCTATGATGCCACGGCACTCTACCCAGGGCACCAGAGTGAGACTCTGTCTCAAAAAAAAAAAAAGAAAGAAAGAAAAGAAGAAAAAACAAAGAAAGAAAGAAGGAAGGAAGGAAGGACAGAAGGATGGAAGGAAGGAAGGGAGAGAGAAGAGAAAGAAAGAAAGAAAGAAAGAAAGAAAGAAAGAAAGAAAGAAAGAAAGAAAGAAAGAAAGAGAGAGAGAGAAAGAAAAAGAGAAAGAAAGAAACAAACAATTATTTTTATAGCACTTCAACATTTGAGTGGAGGTACCTGCTGACGCCTTCTATTTCTTCCCTCATTACGTGCTTTTCTTTTAATTTGGTCCTCTTGGAAAGAATCAAAGTAGGAGCTCTCTAGGAGCTGGGCACAGGTTAATCTGTCATCTGGATTCATCTTCAGACACCCCTTTGGAAGAAGAGAAAAGGAAAGAAGATTTTAAAAGAGAGACTTATTTTGTTATTGTGCCCCCACACTGAGTAATAACAGAGTAAATATGAGTTTAGAACATTTTCAAGTGTGTATATTATCAAGCACTTCAAATTTGTTTATGCTACAGTCACTCTTTGTTTCCCACCAAGGACATCTTTCCCCTACTAGTGACAGCAGATCTATGATCACTACTTCCACATCCTTAAATCAGTGTGTATGGTGAGTTCTCGTCTTCATGGTATTAACACACTACTGACCACGCTCCTTGAAACTCTCTTTGGTTTCTCTGATCTCTCAGTTTCTTTCCTCCTACCTTTTAGCCACTTGTTTTCAAACCAACTGCAGCTAGTTTACCTTCACCACAGTGGCTGGAGGGAATTCCTTAAGGCTCAATCTTAGCTTCCCCTTTTTTCTTACCAGTTCTCAGTTTCTAGCTGACCTCATGGATGCCCAGGGTTCAATTATCAAAGTTTCTCAGAGATTTCATTGTCATTCTACTCAGACTGCTCAAGTGAATTCCAGACCTCCATACGCAATTATCTCAGTCTCAAGGGCAGCACTGTCATGGGTTGAGCTGTGTCCCCCTTGGTCCCAAATGCATGCTGAAGTTCTAACTCCCTGTGCCTCAGAGTGTGATCTTTTTTTTTTTTGCAGTTTTTGGCTGGGGCTGGGTTTGAACCCGCCACCTCCGGCATATGGAGCTGGTGCCCTACTCACTGAGCCACAGGCACTGCCCTCAGAGTGTGATCTTATTTGGAAACAAGGCCTCTGCAGATACAATTAGTGGAAATGAACTCATGATGGCAAGGGGTGCATTGACGGATTTCCTAATCCAATTATGACTGGTGTCCTTAGAAGAGGGAAGAAGATGTAAAGACTGTTACAGGGGGACATTATCATAGAGAGAATGCCATGCTTTGGTGGGGGAAGAAATTGGAGTTACACTATTGCAAGCTAAGAAATGCCTATGGCCACCAGAAGCTCTAAGAGCCTAAGAAGGATCCCCATAGAGTCTTTAGAGAAAGTATGGACCTGCCAACACCCAGGCAATTGATACAATCACCTCGTCCTTGCCACCTCTTCTACTTTATTCCCTAGATATAAATCATAATAAAGTCCTAGCAGTTTTACTTTCAAATATATCTTTAATTCATTCATGTTTTTATGGACTTTCAATCTAATTCATTACTAAATGCCTATGAGTTTTTATTTATTTATTTTTTCCCAATTGAATTAGTCACTTTTTATTCTCTTGGTAATTTCTTTCAGTTAGTACTTCCATTGTAGGTGATGAAATGTGTTAAGGCTCCACTTCAAGTGTTGGCACTGCTATGAGCATGGTCTCTCCCTTTACAGTAACTCAGAATTAAAACTTTTGATTTCTTTATATTCCAGTCTCAGGAGTTGTTTCCATTGTGGAATTTATCTGATGACAGTCTTATACTTTCTAGTAGTGGCCTACAACCAATCTCTAGCTTCTCCAGGAACATTGCAGGATGGATTTAGTTTAAATGTGTATTAAACTAAAAGGCATTCTCTAAAATGAGTTTAAAGCATTTTATTTTTAAACAACCTACACAACATGTTTTTCCTTAAAAACAATGCCTCCACTCCAAACAAATCACAGTCAAAATAAATGAAGAGCTCAAGATGACATCAGGCCCGTTTGTTTTAAGTCCTGGTGTTGTGTGGATGACAAGCAGCAGCCAGTTATGATGACAGGTGATAGATCCAAAGTAGTTGCCAAGTTTGTTAACATTTTTCCATTTCTAAACCATCCTTAAAGAAAATCATATATGGGGTCACACCATCCTTATGGTGGTCCGGGGCGGGGGGAGGGGAGGGGGAGCAGGCAGAAAAGCTATGACTTTTTATTTTAAAGAAAATTCTTAGATTCTAAGATGAGGAAGCCAATGCTGAGCTGTTCCTTACGGCTTGGGCTACACAATGTCCTGCTTGGTTAATTTTATGAGCATCGAGATGAATTGGGTAGAGCTGAGGCTTTTGTGTCCTTGCCTGCATGCATTAATAACTTTCTGTACATCCTGAAGCTGATGAATTCTCCTTAACAGACGTGCTCTTAACCCAGAAAAAATCTTGAAGAAGGGAGATGAGGAATTGGTACTGCAGAGTCCAACTCAGGATCCTGTTCTTAAATTCAAAATTCAAATTTCACAGAAAGCTCTCTAATAAAATTTCTAATAGTTTATGGTGTTCTTCTTGATAACCAGATTACACTGATAAAGAGGGGATGGTCATAACGATGAAACAAATGAGTAATAAATAATAAAGACTGTGCTTGGCCTCCCATTTAAAGCCCTGCTACAGATTGGCCACCACATGCCGTCACTATCCCTGACACTGTCACTCCTCACAACTTCATCAGCCTGAGCAGCTCTGTGCATATGATATAACCAGTCCCACAATGCAGCTACCTGTTATGGTAGCCAGTACTTAGTTGTTGTTAAAGATGTCTCAATTGCAAATAATTAAGGAAAGTCTTCTTTCATCTAACATGGGGCAGGAGTCTGGGAGACAGGGTGTGGCCCATACAAGAGCACAATCCATGGAAGAGCACTTTGAGGATTTGGGGGCCTTAGGTTGAACTTAATGGATCTAGATGAAATAGTTAATAACACACCGAACCAATCGTAGGCAGCCAATAGGGTTTTTTACCTTTGGAGATAAGGACAGGGAACCCATCCTACACCTTGGAGTTTTTATGTCCTGGAGCTGCCTTCCAAGGAGTTTTCAGAATAGTGGGAGGAGTTACTACAGGTATTCTCGTCTAGCTTCCACCTGAGAACAGGTTGGGCTTGCAGTACTTGCTACCTCCCCACTGCCTTGGAGGTTTTGCTAAAGTGTAGCGGAGTAAGAACAACCTACCAAGAACAAGGTCAGAGAGCTGGGCTTCTGGGCCGGGACAAGCGGAGGACTGGGTGAAGGCACATCAGGCAGCAAGCCAGGTCAGAGAGCAGCTGAGGATAGGCAGAGCAGTGGTAGGGGGAGTCTGAGAGCACAGAGGTGCCAAGACTCAGACTGAAGCCCCTGAGCTCTCAGGAAGGCAATCCAGCACCGTGGACAGCGCCACGACAGGGACCAGTACTAGTCCCAGGATTTCATGGCAGATCCACGAAGTTGACTCTTGGCCATACAAATGGCCCCACCATCTAGATCAGATGAGTCTCAAACTGCGATGGTTATCAGCTAAGGGTATGTTTAAAGATGCAAATGCCAAGGTCCCACTCAGAGATTCTGATTCTGTGAATCTGAGGCTAGATACTCCTGAATAGCTGGGACTCCAGGCGCCTGCCATAATGCCCGGCTAGTTTTTCTTTTTTTTTAGTAGAGATGGGGTCTCACGCTTGCTCAGGCTGGTCTCTAACTCCTTAGCTCAGGTACTCCATCTGCTTCATGGCTTACAGGCATGAGTCACCATGCTGGGCCTGGAGTCTGTTTTTTTAAAAAAATTTCTCAAGTCATTCTGCTGAGCAGTCACATTTAGAACCACTGAAATAGACAAACCTTAATTGATTTTTAACAATAGATACTCTCTCTAGAATCTTCATACTCACTCCTCCAAAGGGTATCAGGACCCACACAGTGAGTGGCAGGGTCACAACTCCCAGTGTGGTTTTAGCTGGTCAAACATGAACAGCAGACTGGTCATAGAAAAGTTTCTTCTGCTTTTTATTGGAATTTGTTGTTTGACCACCTATCTTGGGTTTAATGCAGAGGCTTCGCCTGTGTCTCCATGGCTCTGGGTCTGCCTCATCTACTACTAATGTTAATGGATATGTTAGAACTATTACTGCTTAAACCACCGAAATCCCTTTAATCGGTGCTTTGAACTATAATTATTTTATAGTTCCTTATGATTTCAACGACTACATCCTACTTTGGCACTATTTGCTCCACTAACCACCCCTTCAGGATTACCAGTCTAAGTCATTACAATTTGCAGTCAATAACAGTTGTAATTGATTCTTAAGTACCTTCATGAAACTCAAAGCCACTGGAGAAGCATCTAAGAACTTTTCCTCAAGAGTTTCCTGAAAAAAAAAAAAACAAAGCTAAAAAATTTGATGCCACATAACAAGAAAATAACATATATTTATAATAGCAACAATTTGGAGAAAAACTCTCTCATATGTTAGATACTCCTTTTAAGGATTTTTTTTAAAACATAATTTTCACTGAAAGTTCTGAAAAGTAAAGCTAGAGCTATTTTCTTAATTTCATGATGTCTTGCAATTGATGCTTGGTAATTGGGAGTCCCAAATATCCCCATCTGAGATCCTATAATAGTTGTACAATATCTGTGTCTGATGCTTTGAGCATTCATTGAACTACACATATAAAAGCACTGCAGAAATCAATAGAATGAAAAACAAGATTCAGAAATAGTGAGGAGGGAAGGGGATGGAGAAGCGTCAAAGATTGGCAGGGCGTCGTGGCTCTTGCCTGTAATCCTAGCACTCTGTGAGGGTGGGTTGCCTGAGCTTAGGAGTTTGATACCAGCCTGAGCAAAGAGTGAGACCCTATATCTACTAAAAATTAAAAAATTAGCCAGGTGTTGTAGTGGGTACCTATAGTCCCAGCAGCTTGGGAGGCTGGGGCAAGGGAATCTCTTGAACCCAAGAGTTTGAGGTTGCTATGAGCTAGGATGCCATGATATTCTACCCAGGGACAGAGTGAGACTCTGTCTCAAAAAAAAAAAAAAAAAAGATAATGGTAATATATGTCTTTAACTGGGCAGCAGACACATATTTGTTGTATTTTTTTTTTTTTTTTGATACAGAGCCTCAAGCTGTCACCCTGGGTAGAGTGCTGTGGCATCACAGCTCACAGCAACCTCCAATTCCTGGGCTCAAGCGAGTCTCTTGCCTCCACCTCCCAAGTAGCTGGGACTACAGATGCCCGCCACAGCGCCCAGCCATTTTTGGTTGCAGCAGTCTGGCGGGCCTGGGCTGGATTCGAACTCGCCAGCTCAGGTATCTGTGGCTGTCGCCTTAGCCCGTTGAGCCACAGGCGCAGAGCCGGGAAGGGAATTTTTAAAGGTAGAATAGACGAGAGCAAATGTAAATGATAACCAAGAAAATGGGCTTATAACAGAGGTGACGCAGGGGATGTGAAATAAAACAGGTACTTATAAAAGCAGTTTTTCCTCTGATTCTTCTGAACACGATAAAGTAGATTTTGCCTAAATCATTCTAGTGACTACCTTGTCACCCTTGCCTTTTTTTTGGACAGTTTTAAAACAATGCTCTGTTTAGGAAGCTGTCTTTCCCTTCATTTCTTTATTCCATCAATATTCACAAGTGCCCTAGCCTTCTAAAACACAAGCATGTGTATAGAAAAAAAAATAGTCACACTTTTCATGCTTGTTTTTCCTTCTCATGCTTCACTGAATAAAGTTAATTCACTTGAAAAATGGCAGCTTTGCAATATTCAAAGATACTTAGTGTCCCACCATTTGGTAGTCAAATGGACTACCATTTGTTTTATGGAAAACAAATCTGTCATTACCTTGGTAGCCATTTGTAGGGTGAGCTCTTGAAATGTGCTGCAAGAATGGAAAACAATACTCTCAATCAGGATCTGGTAAGTACAGAGTGGTTGCTTAGATATAATTTATCCTGTATCATATTAAAATAGCACAAGCTTTTTTTTGGCAATTGAATCTTGATGGCTAATAACAAGATTTCAATTACTTTTCCTTGGATTTTATGCTCAACTGTTAAGCCAACACTCTCCAATCCTCGTTATATGATGTTGATTATTTGCAGTAAAAACATGACTTCTCTCCTATTAACTTTACATTTTATCTGTTTATACAAAATCATTGTTCCAAAGTCTATTAATCTCTGAAAATGTCATTGCTAGCAAATGCATTATAAATCATTCCAAGGTTTCTATAGGAAATTTAATTTGTTTTAATATCAATTAAAATTATCTGCTAAGACATGGATCAACACACAACTAAATACTAATATAAATTTGTGGTGCATGCCACCTGAGAACTATTCAGATCGATGTCAATAGATTATTTAATGTTCTTTGAATACCTATCCAGAAAATTTTTTTTTTTTTTTCATGGACTGGAACCATCTTTATTGCGTGTGGCTTGATGACATTTCTGGAAAACATAAATCTGATTAGCGTATTTAGTAATAGGCCAAGGTAGAACAGCGTCAGGTCAGAAGCACTTATTCAATGATGCTAAAAGAAAACCATATTACGGTTTTTCTTGCTGTTTCCTAAATGATAACTTTAAACTTTCTTTTGGCTCATAAGTGTAGGTGGTCTGTGATTGG
>CAUYON010054706.1:0-27903 GCA_963573935.1 Arctocebus calabarensis
GAAGGAGGGTAATTAGTGGGGCCACACCTACGGTGCGTCTTGGAAGGGTACAGGCGAAACTTACTAAATGCAGAATACAAATGTCTTCATACAATAACTAAGAAAATGCCATGAAGGCTATGTTAAACAGTTTGATGAAAACTTTTCAGATTGTATATGAAACCAGCACATTGTACTCCTTGATTAAACTAATGTATGCAGCTATGATTTAATAAAAAAAAAAAGAAAGAAAATAATTTAAGCAATTTTTTTAGTCCCATCCTTGCTAATATTTTTCATTCTTGATTTTGATCCCTATTAATAATAACAAACCTCTCATTTGAAAATACTTTCATATGATATACCAGGAAGCAAGAGAGGCAAAAATGATTGTAAATTCCAGCCAATTTCCTAGAGAATAATGATTATAATAAAAGTAATGAAAATGATGTAACCTTATATTAGTATGAAAACAGGTATCCACAAAGCTCTTTCCTATGCTCCAAACCAATCTTTTTCTTTCTTTTTTTTTATTTTTTATTAAATCATAGCTATGTACATTAATGCAATCATGGGGTACAATGTGCTTGTTTTATATACAATTTGAAATATTTTCATCAAACAGGTTAACATAGCATTCATGGCATTTTCTTATTGTGTTAAGACATTTGTATTCCACATTTAGTAAATTTCACGTGTAGCCTTGTAAGATGCACCGTAGGTGTGGTCCCACCAACCACCCTCCCTCCACCCATCCTCCCCCCTCCCCTCCCTATCCCCCAAAAGATAGAATCTTTAGAGGTGAGTAGGTCATGAGGAAATCTGCCTCCATGAATTGATTTATGCCATTATCATAAGAGTGGGCTTGTTGTCATGGAGTGAGTTCCCTATTAAAAGGACAGATTCAGCCTCGTTTTGCCTGTCTCTTTCTTCCTTTCTCCCTTCCCCTCTATTACTCTCTCCCTCTTTCTTTCTCCCCCACCCCCTTTCCCCATTTCCTCCATCTGATCTCTTTGTTTCTCTTTGCTCTTCCACCATGTAATGTCTTCTTCCATCAAGTTATGACACAGCAAGAAGACTCCCACCAGATGCCAACATATTGATCTTGGACTTCTCAGCCTCTAGAACTGTGGGAAATAAATTTCTATTCATCGTAAATTACCCAGTTGGTGCTATTCTGTTATGGGAGCACAAAATAGAGTAAGACACTGGTGTACCCCCTATACAATACATGAACATATATTCATGTAATAACTGTTATTGAACATTTTTATGTGGCAGGCACTGAAACCCATACCAAAATAAAAGGCAGACCAGAAAGACGTGAAAATAGCCTTTTCCAATGCAAAGGGCAGGGTATCAAGGTGCTACAAACTTTGTGATTCTTTTCTTTCTCTTGTGTTCTGAAGCAAAGCAAAGATAACAGCATACATTTTTCTCTTCCAGAGCCCCTTGTTTTTTAAAAAAACATGCAATTGTCTTGTTTTGATTGCTTTTGCAATACTTAGGGGTCTTCTTTTTATCTTTAAGACTAATTTCTTTCATTCATAATTTTTTAACAGATTGAATTTTCTCTTAAACACACGGTTAATTTTATAGTTGCAAAAAGACATGATGTATTTTTTTGCAGGAGCCAATTAATTGTTTTTGACTCCCGCATATAACCTAAAGTCCTAAGTTTCAGCAAGATTAATGATGGACAAACCCCAGCAATTTAAGAGGCTCAAATTTGGCTAAGCGTGGAAAAAATACCAGAAGTTGAGATATTTATCAAATTCTCATCTCTGCATTTGTGCAGAAGGCCCACTATGATCATAATCTCCACGCAGACAGCGGCGTGCCCATCTCATCCATCACAACTGGACCCACCAGTACCTCACATAGCACCAGGTTGTGGTGAATCTGTTACCATTTTTGGTATGCTCAATCAGTGCTTCTGCCATTATCCAATGTTCTTGGATATTTCACTTTGTTTTAGTAATGTATTATGTCCTTATGTCCTACTCCTATCAAAATATGCCATCTTGCTCAAGGGAAGTTAAAATTTTATCTTTCTAAGTAGCATTTTCCCTATGGGCACATGCTGTCTTATTTCTCAGTGGTCCGACATCTCTTTCCACCAAAGTAACCACCTCCCACCAACTTTGAAACAGATAATGACATTAACTGATTTTGTTTATCCACACAAACAGTTTGGGCTTAGTGTAGGCCAAGATTTAGGACAGTTTATGTTGTCAAACATAGTTAGCTATCCCCAAGGGGAATCAGCAAGGAGAAGGAGAGAAGTGGTAGAACATTATGGGAAATGGGAGAAAGGCCTTTCTCTCACCTCTGGGGATTGCAGAGGGCTGATATGGAAGATTACACTGGAACAAAGATCGCATTGCCGGCTTATGTCCTTTATGCTCCTGTACCACACTATTATAGACTAGTTCTATTGTCTTGAGGGACAATAGACGGTTTATTTCAACATTATGTACAGAACGTCTCTCTCTTCCCTCTCCCAGATGCAGGAAGACATTTAGTATCAGATTTCTGAAGGAGCTATGTCAAAAGGAAGTGGTGTAAACATTTCCCTTTTTTCCTCCTTCTTCTCCCATGTCAACTTTCAGAGTCCTAAAATTTTTCTGCTGTTTGTGACAGAAGAGTAAATCATAGCATCTTATACTGAAGCTTTCTTAAGCAACTCTTTATAAACAAAAATGAGTGAAAGAGGAAGAGACTTAAAAGAATAATTTCTATTTCTAATACCTAAAGAGAAAGTCTTTAAGTAATTTAAGGAAAACGATGATTTAAACATAAATACTCAAGGAATTTTGTTTTAGGTAAAATCTGATCTTTTTCTTCCCTATCTTTGTCCCTACCTCATCCGCTACATATGAAAGACTCAAAGTTCTATATACTCATCCATTACATGGCAAACCACATTTGTCATAATTGTTTCAGTTAAGTCTTTGCTTGCTGGTGTCATATAACGCTACGCATATTGGGGGATGATGCTAAAACTGAACTCTATATTTTATCTAATATCTTGATTTTCTGTTCCCATTGGTGAGACACGGATTATCTTTACTCACCTATCGAAATTTAAATAGAAATATAAAGCCCCATACCAGCAAGTAGATTAGGACACACCCAACACAAAGTAAAGAATGAGCAAGACTTTTTTTTCTTAATTTGGACAAGTCAAAAAATATCCTGGATAATCCATGACAACAATCTAATCTCATTGTCCTACATTTCTTAAATCTTCCATGCCAGCTTCATTAATTAAGAACTAACTTTCGTTAGAAATAAACCCCTGTCCTCCACATATGCTCAGCCTTAATTAACTCCCATTAATCTGCTCATCACAAGTTTGTCCTTGTTAAACCACTTCTCTGTTTAGTAACTGTCACCTAAAGCTGTACTGACCTGTCTCTTGCTAAAGAAAGTTGGTACAATAGGAATATTGCTTTTGTGTCACCGAGAAACCTCTCTGTGCTGCCGTTTCCCCATCTTCAAAGCTCGGCCAGTCTCAGAGGAATTAATGGGAGCTGGACAGGTGATATCCACAAGGCTCCTTGCACCTGGGCCGTATGGGTAGTGGAGGGCTGGAACAGGAGACACGTTGGATTTCAGGTAATGATAATCATGATCATTTGAGGTATGTCTTTCAAATCACTGACGAATGGCCGGGCTCAATGGCTCAGGCCTGTAATCTCAACACTCTGGGAAGCCGAAGAAAGTGGATTGCTTGAGCTCACGAGTTCGAGACCAGCCTGAGCCAGAGTGAGACCTCGTCTCTAAAAATAGCTGGGCATTGTGGCAGGCTACTGTAGCCACATCTACTTGGGAGGCTGAGGCAAGGGGATCACTTGAGCCCAAGAGTTTGAGGTTGCTGTGAGCTATGACCTCATGGCACTCAACTGGGGGCAAGAAAGTGAGACTCTGTCTCAAAAAAAAAAAAATTCATGACTGAGTTCATAAGTAAATCCTGAGCACCATCTCTGCAATATAAATTGCTACATTTTTGAAAGACTTCGGCATGACTGGTTTTATCAGCTCACTAATCAAGGCAAACTTGATTTTCTGGGGAAATAAAATACTCCCACGTTACCTATCTTCTCTCCCTTTTATTTATGTTGCTCCCACCTTCTCTCCAACTTTTATCACACACACATTTAGTGTTGCAACAGCTTCCCAACTGAACTTCCTCTCTCCTTTCCTCCTCCCTGCTCTGGTCTATCATGCAGATTGCCCTCCATCCCTGTTCTCTGAATTGCCAAGCTCCTAACTAAAATCTTTGACTGTCTCTTCACTGCCTATGGAATGAGGCCAGAACCCTTCGCCTAATAATTTGGCTCTCAACTACTCTTTCAATTTCCAGTCGTATCTCTCCTCAAAGTTGAACTCAAAATGCAACTTATTTCGGACTATTTTGGGATCCCAGAGTGCCCTTCTAGCCTCCTTGTCGTAGCTTCTGCTCCTCTGCCCAACACCGCTCTGCAGTCTTCACCAGTGACTATCCCTCAACTTCAGATATTATTACCACTACAGCCAGAATCCCCTCTACTTCAGATTTCGGCATCACAGCTGCAGCTCATCATCACCGCCTGGAATCTCAGCTCTCCCCCAAGACCAAAACCCAGTGGCAGGCAGAGTCCTGTCTTGCAGGGCACAGTGCCTAGCACAATATCTCGTTAGGGGATGGAGGAAGTATTAATTGAATATTCATGGAGTAAATAAATTAATAAAACCAATAAACATAAAAGCAGAGCTATAAGAAAAAATAAAACAGAAGGACAATAATTTTTAAAAAGAATTGAAAACTCATTTTATCTCTCAGTAAAATGATTAACATAGAATATGAGAAAAACATGTGAGAAGCCATTTCTGATGAAAATTTCAAATGGATGATGATAACTTGGTACCAAGACTGAATGTTCATATACATCCTACCTGCAGTAGGATTAAATACTCTGCCTGACATCATCACCATGCTTTTGTAGGTCAAGGCGAGTGAATCTTTACCATCAGAGGATGCTCCGGTATTTCAAAATAGACTGGTCATTTGCACCAGTTCTTGCCTTAAAGTTATATCCATCAATGCTCCCATGGCTAATTCACAAGGATGATTCAATGCACACGTTAGTCCATGCCTGGATAATGAATTCCATTGAAGCTATGCAAAAATTTAGAGATGAAAAACTGAAAGCATTTGTACAGTCAATGTTTACACTAGTGCTTGAATACCCTGGAAAGGCAAACCATAAAAGTTAATAAATTAGTGATTGCAGGGTGGAAGGAAGATCATATCATTACCACTAGAAAGACTGTGAATGATCTAATAAAATATCTTACCCTATGTTTAAAATGTTATACGGGAAACAATCCTTCAGAATTTATTGATATTGTAAGACTTTATTTCTCATGCAATGAAAGGTAACTATCATACAACTAGATTGCCTGTTGTATGCCAATTTAATTAAGGAAATGACTTAAATAGGCCGTATATACATTGTTCTTTTACATCAAAAGACCTGGCATTACACAGACCTCAAATATTTCCTGTCTTCTAAGTATGAAATGATAAACTCTGGGTCTATGAAGGCTTTCCCACAAATGTTATTTTAAGAAGTATGTAAATACTTCATAGTTTCATATTCATAGCTCAGCAAATGAAAAATATTTAGAACGAAAAGGCTTTGTTTTTTTTTTACCTTATACTTTAAAGCATTTATGCTGGGGAGTCCCATGGATCACTCTGGTATCTGCTGACTTTTCTGACTTTGATGACATAGGTAAAAAGTCAAGAAAAAAGCTGTCCAGGGGCTCAGCGCCTATGGCTCAAAAGGCTAAGGTGCCAGCCACGTACACCTAAGCTGGCAGGTTCGAATCCAGTCCTGACCTGCCAAACAACAATGACGGCTGCAACCAAAAAATAGCCGGGCATTGTGGCAGGCACCTGTAGTGGCGCTTTGGGAGGTGGAGGCAAGAGATTCGCTTGAGCCCAGGAATTGGAGGTTGCTGTGAGCTGTGATGCCACAGCACTCTATCCAGGGTGACAGCTTGAGGCTCTGTCTCAAAAAAAAAAAAGCTGTCCAGAGTGGCACCTGTGGCTCAGTGAGTAAGGCACTGGCCCCATATACCAAAGGTGGCAGGTTCGAACCCAGCCCCAGCCAAACTGCAACAAAAAATAGCACGGTGTTGTGACAGGCGCCTGTCGTCCCAGCTACTCGGGAGGTGGAGGCAAGAGAATCATCTAAGCCTAAGAACTGGAGGTTGCTGTGAGCTGTGATGCCACGGCACTCTACTAAGGGTGACAAAGTGAGACTCTGTCTCGAAAAGAAAAAAGCTGTCCAAGGGGTGCCAGGAATTCTCCTGAGGGAGCTTTCCGTTTGTCTTTTAAAATTATTGCTCTTTTTGAAATTGCAAATAACTCTCCCTTCAAAACCCCAAATTTAGAACTTCTGTTATCAGTCATTTGTATGTCGGTGCTAGTGGAGGATTGGAGAACCCAAAGCCTTGGAAAATACATAGGAGGGTCTAGAGAGAGACAGAGAAAACAAGGTTAGAGGACAGTACATAAATGAGCCAGAGCAAGGCATGGAGGACTGTCCCAGAGAGAGCAGGACACCAGACCATAGCCCACTTCTTTGGGCTATGATCACCCCAGATGCACTCCACGATCAGTCCAAGTCCATTATCAGTCATGCAGGCGACGATTGTGCAACTTCTGCTGAGATGCTGACCTCAGCTTCTTAAGGGCAGCCTCTTGACCATAAAACCCTATCATGTACTACATTTTAAATTGTGGAAAGACACTGAGGGAAACGTATTTCAAAAGCACTAAAAATATTATTATTAGAAAGACCATACAATTTATCATTCAAAGAAAGCTGGGTAAGGGGGGAAGATTCATAATTATATCAGGACAATGGCAGACAGGCAGGCTAGAATGTCTGATAATCCTATTGACAACTCCATTTGGGTCTGTGAAAAGCTTTTGGGGGGGTGCATTGAACGATTAATTTTCATCTTAAATAGTTTTGAGAGTTGAATGATTGATTCCATAGATGCTATTGTTCACAAGTGATATTTGTTTTCAAATTCCTGGTCTAATTGTAGCAATATATTAGATGCTTAGTTAACCTAAAAAAGCCCTCCACTGAGAGCTAATCCTAGGATGAAAAGGGGCAGGCATACACAGCTGCAAACACAGTTAGGAGCATCTCCAAAAGGAAGCCAATTCTTTTTTTCTGGCCTAGGCTGGGTTTGAACCCACTACCTCCAGCATATGGGGTCGGGGCCCTACTCATTTGAACCACAGGAGCCGCCAAGGAAGCCAATTCTTTAACACAGGTTAGAGATTGTTCCTGGAGGACTTTGAGACAAAAATGTCCTGGAAATGAGGCTAAATCTTTATAGGAGGAAAGAAAACCTTTTCAGGAAACTGCCAAATAAGAGAGAATGAAAATGTTCCTGAAATTTCGGCAACAAGGACAGTGAACGGCAGATTTATTTTAAAAGGTGTGCTATAGTTTTATTTCTATGTTTCCATAAATTGCACTGGGCTTCTTCCAAAAATGCCAACCTATGTCTGCACTTCTTGTTCCTCTCCTTCGAGAGTGAGACTGTGTGGTTTCATCGTCCCCAAGTAAAGATCTCATGACCCAACCACAGGGTCTGGCAGTGAGGATAGATTATCATGTCGCGGGAGCAGTCCTCGGGCCCGCTGTGACTTAGCTTTCTCTGTGTGGGACATAGAGAAGATCAATCTGGACATTCCAAGATTGAACTTCATGAGCATATTTTTAACCAACAACAAAGACAATAAGAAAGCGTTGCTGGGAATGACTTGCGGATTTTAATTTGAAGACCTGCCAATGTTTTCAATTCTGAGTCGTGGTTTTTGTCAAAAAAAGCAGAGGCTGCATTTTAATGTGATCACATGCACATACCAGGTCCTGATTTTCCTAAACTGCGCTTACTAAATGAAATTCCTTTACCAAAGCCCAGATCCATTTTCCCCCCCAAGGGGCATACTATTCTACTTCTCCAATGAAACTCGATTCTGTACAGTTCAAGGTTGAGCCAAGGCTGTAATAAATCCGCCTTTAAACACTTCCCTTTATTTATCATGAGATTTTAAATTATTTGATTCTTTATATTCCCTTTTAATAGACCAGAATATATGCAGCAGTGGAAGTTAATCCCTTAGCCTTTTTGCCTGCTTATTCTCTGTCTATCCGTTTACTTTGGTTAGAAATGTATTTATTACCAAGGAAAGTATACAGTGGATCATTTTGCTGATAGTTGAGAACATGAAAAAGGCTAACGGTAAATTTTGTGCATTTCTTTTCTCTGTCTTCTCCCACCACTGTCAAAAATATCAGTTTTCCTTGGGTCTTCCAAATGTGTTTTTCAAAAACTCTAAGTAAACTTAATTTTGGAATTTTTAAAATGCCAACGGTGAGCGTTTCCTTGTGCGGCCTTTAGCAGAGCAGCCCAGGTTGTCATGGTGAAATGGGTGGACGCTGTTTGCCAGGCAGCCCTCAAACTGCAAGTGGGCTGCTGGTGCAGTGATAGCAGCCCAGGCCAGAGCAAACCGCGATCTATAGTCAAATCTAGGTCGCCGGGAGCCTTTGATGCTGCAGCTGTCCATGGGGGACTTTCATGTCCAACAGGGCTCTCAAAGCCTTCTGCGCATCGGGTATCCCTGCAGCTGTAAACACCGCCATTCTGCCGGCTGCCCTCCTTCTGCTGGCCATGTGTTACTCTTCAGTTTAATTGAGGGCTTGTAGCCACGTAGGCTGGAAAGCATTCTTCCATGTGTGTGTCTGTGTGTATGTGTGTAAGAAATACATAGACAGAAATCTTGCTCTGGAGCCTGCGTGCTGAAATTTCTCCTATTTAAATGCATATTTCTGCAGAGTGAGCTAAATATTAATATCACATTCCTCTGTTAATGTAAACACCAGCCGCAAGATTTGGCAGCTAATAAAAAAAAGAAAAAAGGAAGAACTTGGGGTTTTGTTCCACACGCAGCATGTGTATTTTTTTTTTCCTGGATACCATTTAAGTTAACACTACATCTACAGTGTGTCTGAAAGGGCAGGAATTCTGTAACATTGGCAGGCAGCAGAGATGGCCAAGGGCTAGGCATCTGTGCCCACTAGATTGTTTAACAGAGCTCCTGTTGCTAGGAAAATTCTAAATTGTCTTTTCATATCTGAGCTTTAAATTATACATTTGTGCCCATTTATTTGATATGATTTTTAAAATATGCATTGGAAGTTACCTTTTCCTGTTCTATTTGAAAGCAGTGAGCTATATTTTTAATATAGACAAGCAACCTTCCTTAGCATTGACGTTTTTATGATTCTTTTAGTCTGTTGGTTTTCCCATTCGGAGTAGATTGTTTAATTGAACAGTCAGCATTTTATAATATGTTTGTCCAAATATGAGCAGGGATTTCCAGATTTTCGGGCTGAAAGCTAATGTGTATACACACACCCCTAGCATGTCATTACTATGCTGCTACCCAGCCTGCAGGTATAAAAACCTCCAGACAGAGGGCCGCTTCTCAGTTTAACTTAAGAAGGAGAAAACCTTTCTACCTCCACAGTAGTAAGCATAATTCTATATATCCACCTCTTTCTTGAAAGAAAAAACATTTAAATAAATGCATAACAGGAGATAAGATGTAAAGCCCCAAATATCAAACCACGGGAAAAGAGAAGAGAAAGGTAATACTTGATGGAATGAAAGTCAAAGGCAAGGATGACCCTCGAAAAGGAAAAATAAGACTCTGAAAACAGAGGGGAAGGAAGCACAGATGCTTACAGACCCTAATAAGCATAGAAAGATGATGGACAGGAAGTTGAGTGACCATTTGCCTTTCCCAAGTATCACAGACTCTCAGTAATGAAAACTGCAGTCATGGGTGGTGCCCATAATCAGTGGTTAGGGCGCCAGCCACATACCCTGAGGCTGGCAGGTTCAAATCCAGCCTGGGCCAACTAAAATACAATGACAACTCCAACAACAACAACAACAAAAAAACAGCTGAGCATTGTGGCGGTCACCTGTAGTCCCAGCTATGTGGAAGACTGAGACAAGAGAATCGCTTAAGCCCAAGAGTTTGAGGTTGCTGTGAGTGGTGATACCACGGCATTCTACCCAGGGTGACAGCTTGAAACCCTGTCTCAAAAAAAAAAAAGAAAGAATAAAGGAAACTGCAGTCATGTTAACCAGTGCTTGTTGTGCGCTAGGCAGATTCTAAGGGCTCTCACGCGTTATCTCACGGAAACCTGGCTGCAACATTGGGAGATCAACACATTGTTATTGCCCCCGTTTCACACCTGAGAAAATGTGAGCGTGCGCGCAGGCAGGGTGTGAAAAAATTGACCGAAACCTCAAAGGTAGTTAACCGTGGTCAGTAATGGTTAGATGTACATCGTCTCCTTCCAAACCTTACGCTCAATTGTCAGAGGACGTACACTTCTATAGCCACACGCCCTTCCTGTGCTCCTTCCAACCAGGAGCAGATATTCCCACCCCAGTCCCAGCATTTCTCATCAAGAGGTACATCCTTGCCACTTCCTCTTTGAGTCCTATTTGCCAATTCAAAACCCAGTGAGATTCCAGCAATACAATAGATGCCCACGCCTCATGCTCTGCTTCCTGCTCTTGAACTTTCTATATATTCATATAATCTGCCTACTGATGTGTCCTGTGTCCATATCTAAAGAAAAAGCCTCCTGGGAACAGAGCCACATCACAGACTTCCTCCTCAGTATCTATTATTGGTCTAGCATGTAAAGGCACTTAAGAAATATTGACTCTAGCTTTCAAAACTAAATTTTAGTGTAGACTCTTGCAGGCTCATCTCCGGTGCTTACCAGTTTCTCAAATAGACAACTTGTTATGTGGAAAATTCAAAGTTTTAAAGTCAGACATTTAATAACGAAGGAAACTTGAGCAAACTAATGAATCCCTCTGAGTCTTGGTTTCTTATTTGCAAAAGAATAGAAATTACCACCTCAGAATCCCTACCGTCGCGCCATGTGGCTGTATTAAAGATGAAAAGAAGCAATGGAGCAATGTATGTAGGGGTTGGGGTCAGCATGTGTTATGGTCCCCCTCTCCCACTTCTTCCTGAGCCAAGTTTAAAGCAAAAAAACAAAGGTCAGCCCCAGTCATCTAAGAGACAAGACACCATTCGCCAAAAAAAGAAAAGCGACCAATTTCTCTGCATGGCCACTCAAAAAAGGTTCTAACCATATTGATATTTAACATTTAAAGAGTTGCTGTTTACAAGGGTTTTTATGGGCCTTAACATTTGACCCTCAGAAAAAGTTCCACAAAGTAATCAAAGTAAGAATTATTATCATATCAATCTTAGAGGATAAAAGATAAAACAACACTTCGAATCCCCTATAGTACAAGTTATGCAAACAAACTTAGCAACTAAGTCACAGAGCTTGGTCTTAACCGCAGAGAATCATGACCTCTGGAAAAGCACCAGGAAGAGCCCACACTGGGATTTAGGGCATGTGACTATTATTAAACACAATATGGACATTCAATGTGCTTTCTCCAGGCTATCACTACAAAGGATTCTGTTGGTTTCTTCTTTAAACATCCTTAGGTTCGGCTTTTTTCTAGGGATTCTCAGGATAGAGAAAAGAATCTCCTTTCCCCTTCTTTTTCTTTCTTTTTGGAGGCAGAGTCTTATTTTGTTGCCCTCTGTAGAGTGACACGTTGTCACAGCTCACAGCAACCCCAAACTCTTGGGCTAAAGTGATTCTCTTGCCTTATCCTTTCAAATAGCTGGGACTACAGGCACCTACCACAATGCCCATCTCTTTTTAGAGACAGGGTCTTGCTCTGGCTCAGGCTGATCTTGAGCTCAGGCAATCCACCCACCTCGGCCTCCCAGAGTGCTAGTTCTTCCCATTTCTAAATAATGTAAGAACGTGGTGACCTCTATCCATCTATCCAAATCTAAGAAGAAAGGCATATCAAAAAAGCTAAGCAGCATAGTGCACATTGTATCCCTTAAATGATTTCACCTTGGGGTGCCTCAGTTTTCAGCTATAAAATAGAGTTAATTTAATTGTGTTTCGTGTGGTAAACAATTCATGAAAATGGTAGCAATTTGGTTTTGAAAATATATTAGATAATCTCAATATAATAATCAGAAATGACCCTCTAAACACTAAACTGAGAAACCAAAACTGTTGGAAAATGAAATTTCAAAAGAATACCATGTACAATGGTCTCAAAAGACACAAATATTTAGGAATAAATTTAATATAACTTGTGCAAGACCTTTATATAGAAAACCATAAGACATGGCTAGGGAAATTTTTTAAGATTTGAAAAATGTAGCTATACACCATGTTCATTGTTTGGAGGACTCAGTATTATTCTCTGTTCTTACCTAATTAATCTATAGATTTAATGTAATCCCAATCCAAAAGCTAGCAGGCTTTTTTTTTTTTTTTTTAAGAAATTGACAAGCTGGCTCAGTGCCTGTAGCTGAGTGGCTAGGATGCCAGCTCCATGAATTTGGAGCTGGCAGGTTTGAATCCAGCCCAGGCCTGCCAAACAACAATGACAACTACAATAACAAAATAGCTGGGCATTGTGGTGGGCGCATGTAGTCCAGGCTACTTGGGAGGCTGAGACAAGAGAATTGCTTAAGCCTAAGAGTTTGAGGTTGCTGTGAGCTATGACACCAACAGCCTCTAACCAGGGTGACAATTTGAGACTCTGTCTCAAAAAAAAAGACAGGGTGACAATTTAAGACTCTGTCTCAAAAAAAAAAGAAAGAAATTGACAAGCTAATTAAAAAATGTGTATGGAAAAACAAAATATTTAAGGGGGAAAACAAAAAAAAATTTTTAAAAAGACAATTTCACTACTCAATCTCAAGACTTATTATGAAGCTATAGCAATCGAGATGGTGTAACAAATTAGAGAGTTTGGAAATAGACCTAAACATATATGTTGATCTTTTAGTAAGCAAAGATTTCTTAGACAGTAAAAACTATTAAAATAAAATTTTAAATTGCTTAAATTAACCTTTTTCAAAATTAAACCTTCCTGCTCTCTTCAAAAGAAAATTTTAAGAAAAGGGAAGGCTAACTGGGCAATATGCATAACTGATAAGAGTAAACTCAGAATATATAAAGCACTTTTTTCAACTCAGTAGGAAGACAATACTATAATTTATGTAAAGAGGTGTATGTGTGTGTGTGTAGAAAGCAAAAGACTCTTTGCAAAGATATACAAGCCTCCAAGATGTTCAACACTCTGCATTTTTGATATTTAAATTAAAACAATAATGTGATATTACTTTATACTCACCAGGATGACTAATACTAACGACTGGCAATAGCAAATGTTGCCAAGGACATAGGCAACTGAAATTCTCATGCATTTTTGGTGAGAATTTAAAATGGTGCATCTACTCTAAAGAGTAGTTTGACAATTTCTTACACAATTAAAAAATATACTTATATAATACCCAGAATTCCATTCCTAAGTTTTACTTAGGTGAAAGGAAAACACATATTCACATGAAAGACTTGTACACAAATGTTCACAGCAGCATCATCCATGTTAGCCCAAACCTGGAATCAACCCAATATCCACAACAAATAAACAAATTATGATATAGGGATGATATATTTATGACATCTGATATTTACATGATGGAATATCTCACTCAATAATAAAAAAGAATGATACATGACCCTACAGGGATGAGTCACCCAGACATTGTTCTGAGTGAAAGCAAACGATGCAAAGACTACACAGTGTGTGATTCCATTATATGAAACTACGGAACAGGCGAAGTTAATCCATAATGATAGAAATCAGATCAGCAGTTTTCTAGCGTGGCAGGGGAGGGTGACTGACCACAAGCTGCACAAGGGAACTTTCTGAACAAAGGACAATTGTCCTATATCTTGATTTGGGTGAAGTTCCACAGAGTCGTGAACCTGCATATTTAAAATATATGAATTTCACTGCATGTAAATTATACTTCAGTAAAGATTTTTCAAAAACTGGACTTTGTCAAATTCCTTAAGTACTCTTCTTCTCTCATTTCATAAAAATGAATGGAAATCTTTCATTTCTAGAATAGAGATTACGCTACATGAAGGGTTACACTTTGCTGAGCTCCCTTCTAAATGTTCTAAGCACTTGTCTCCTCAGAACATCAGTTCCAATATATTTTTTTTTAATTGTTGGGGATTCATTGAGGTTACAAGAAACCATGTTACACTGGTTGCATTTGTTAGGTAAAGTCCCTCTTACAATCGTGTTTTGCCCCCAAAAGGTGTGGCACACACCAAGACCCCACCCCCCTCGCTCCTTCTTTCTCTCTGCCCTTCCTTTCCCCACTCCTCCCTCATTCTTTCTCTCTCTCCCCTTCCCTCACCCCCACCGTGTCAATAATTGATTTTTTTCTGACACTTTTTATTCTCTGCTTTGGTTTTTATGGGAGGCAGTAGCCTTTGTAATGGATATGAAAGGACCTATCTCATTATGATTTTGATTTGTGTTTTGCTAATGATTACTGATGTTGAGTATCTTTTCATGTGATTATTGGTTATTTCAGTGTTTTTGAAATAGACAACTATTAATTATATAATAACCAAGAACTAACTTAATAAGGTAAGTTTACTCTGGTTATATATTACTCTAGTTATATATATATTTTAAACCAGAATATGTGTTGGAACACATTTTCTTAAATGTGCTTATGTTTTCTGCATGCGAATAAATTGTATGTCCACTTAGAATTCCATAGTTCAAATCTATCATAATTGATTTAACAATTACTAAATTGATTTATGTGGTTTGATAAAATACAAGCAGTGTTGTAATGTACATTTTTATAGAAAAATTTAAAATGCATCTATGATGGACTTAGTAGGATAAATTGTTAACCATTTGACATAGTATATGTGTTTTGGTCATTTGCATAATGAAAAGAAAAGATTTATCTCCATGCTTTATAGGCTGAGAATAATTATTTTGTTTCTTGTATGTTTTAAGTATATTTCCTATCACTCTTTTTTTTTAATATTAGTGAGAGATTATGTGTTTGTCTAAATATTTATGATGAAATATGTAAGGTATATATTTATTTGTAGTAGATATAGTAGTAGATATATATTTTTAACTGTTTAATTTTTTTTGTTTTAGAGACAGAGTCTCACTTTGTTGCCCTTGGTAGAGTGCCATGGTTTCATGGCTCACAGCAACCTCCTGCTCCTGGGCTTAGACCATTCTCTTGTCTCAGCCTCTGGAATAACTGGGACTACAGGAGCCTGCCATAATACCTGGCTATTTTTTTGTTGCAGTTCGGCCAGGCTGGTTTGAACCAACCACCCTTGGTATATGGGGCCAGCGCCCCACTCACTGAGCCACAGGCACCGCCCTTAACTGTTTAATTTTTAATTATAAATATTTATTTTAAAAATACATTGCAAATATGGAAAATCAGTTTTCATCTGCTCACATTTGCCAAACTCTTTATAGAAGCATTTCTCTATAGTGCAGGCGTTTGACTACTCATCTTTATCATATTTAATGGCAAATATGTATATTTTAGTGTACTTCTGCCTAGCATATAAAGAGGTGGTTTCAAAAGAATAATTTCACAGAAAACTGCCTAAAAACATTTTTTTTGGATATGCTTAGCAAGACTGATTTTGGAGCCAATAGATAATTCAAACTGTATTAATTCTAAGCCTTTTAAGAAACAAGCAGTTGGGGTTTATTCGTGACTGCTTTTCACACATTAATTCTCAATTTCCCTGAAGGTTTCTTATGAAATTATTGTCTCCAAGTCAAACATGGGGTGTTGATTTTTCTAGGTTTGTGATTTCTGTCTCCAGGAGCTAAGTTGCCTTTTCATGGACTTACAACATTAGCCTGGTGGAGAAAGTAGAAAGGGAAGTTTGTTCATAAGGGGGTATCTATAGCACATGTTGGGTTGGACCCTTTGGTTTTGCATGTGAGAGCTATGATAGGGTCAGGGTGGATTTCCACAACTGGCTGGATGCCTTAGTTGTGGAAATCCTTCCTGTGGAGGCCTTCTCAGGTGCTTCAGCAGCCGTGAGTCATGCATGTGGACAGATCCCCTGACTCTCTTTGACAAACAAGGGAGGAGGTCTTTGAAATCCTTTCTCTTTCACCAGCACTATGGTCTTTTTGATGTTGTGAATTGCATTGGCATGCCCAGATTAGTCTCTGAAAGAGTAGGTGGTGCTTGTGGGTAAGAATCAACCACACCCTTTTGACTGAGTCAGTAAATGCTGTAAATGACTGCACAAATCTATGACCTTGTCTGTAGGTGATACTTGATAGAAGGAAAAAGCCGTGATGTTGTTTGTGTGGGACCTGTCCCCAGCTCTAGACCCTCATAAGAAGCACTGAAATGCCCCAGGGAGGAGGTGGGGCCCTGGACATTCCAGGTGACTCCTAATTCTCCACCACAGCAAAGGCAGGTGGGGAGTGAGAGTGGGCAGTACTGCATGGGTGAGTCTGCCTTCAGGTCCTACAAAGGCTGGTAGGGTTGTTCTTTCAAGTGGGAGACCTTTGCTCTTTGATTGATGGAATCTGAGGCTCTCTGATAATTCACTTCTTCTCGTTCTATTCTTCAACTTGTTCCTGTGGAATCTCTTTTGGTTTCTGGCACATTTTCCTCTGAATGTTACCTGATCTAAGATTGCTTTTTCTTTTCTTTTACATGTAAAACTTTTCCTTCTTTCTGAGACAATCTGACTAGATAACTAGAGTCTTTGCTCAGCCATCTTTTCTGTTCCTTCCCTGGTCCACCTGAAAAAAATAATATTAAAAAATAAGAGGCAACATCTGTTCCAGATGAGAAGGAATCAGTGAAAGAATTATGGAAGTATAATAATTGCAATGAAAAACACCCTCAAAAGGAACACTAGCTCTCTAGTAATGGATAACAACAAAATGAAAATATTAATATGCCAGATAAAGAATTCCAAATATGGATCATAACAGAGCTCAATGAAATCCAAGAGAAAATGGAAACTAACTCAAAGAAACTAGAAAAAAGGTGGTGCCTGTGGCTCAAAAAGTAGAGTGCCAGCCCCATATGGGGTGGTAGGTTCAAGCTCAGCACCAGCCAAAACTGCAAAAAAAAAAAAAAAAAAAAAATTCTGGTTATTAGACCTTTGTCGGAAATATAACTTGCAAAAATTCTCTTTCATTTGAGGGCTATTTACTTTACTTAGTGTGTTCTTGGCAGTGCAGAAGCTTTTTGATTTGATCAGATCCCAGTAATGTATTTTTGATGTTTCTTCAATTGCCTGGGGTGTCCTCCTTATAAAGTATTCTACCATGCCGAGTGCCCATCGACCCATGAATGGATTAATAAATTGTGGTGTATATATACATATATATATATATATATATATATAGTATAATACTATGCTGCATTTAAAAAAATGGAGACTTTACCTCTTTCATGTTTACATGGATGAAGTTGGAAAATATTTTTTTTTTCTTTGTAGAGATAGAGTCTTACTTTATCACCCTCTGTAGAGTGCTGTGGCATCACACAGCTCACAGCAACCTCCAACTCCTGGTCTTAGGCGATTCTCTCGCCTCAGCCTCCTGAGTAGCTGGGACTACAGGTACCCACCACAATGCCCGGCTATTTTTCTGTTTTTGCAGTTCATCCGAGGCTGGGTTTGAACCCACCACCTTCGGTACATGGGACCGGCAATGAGCCACAGGTGCCGCCCAGAAAATATTCTTCTTAGTAAAGTATCTCAGGAATGGAAAAAAATATATCCAATATACTCAGTACTACTGTGAAACCAATTTATAATCACTCACACTTGCATATGAAAAATTAAACACAACTATAGCCTAGGATGAAGGAAGGAAGGAGTGAGAGAGAGAAGAGGAGGGCAGTGGGTCGATAGAGGGAGGGTTAATAGGGGGACCACACCTATGGAGCATGTTGCAAGTACAAGTTGGAACTATCAGCTGTAGAACACAAATGTCTTAATGCTATATTTGGGTAAATGAGGTGAAGGCTATGTAGTGGGATGTAAGCACTTTAATTTGTACAAATAACCAACACATTGAATCCCATAATGGCATAAATGTATTAATGATCTATATACAGATGACTTAATAAAAAAAAGAAAAGAAAAGGGTATTGATATTTAATTTTAATTTTAAATTGTTTGTTGTGTATAATGAGAAACAATTGATTTTTAAAATATTCATCTACTATCCTATAATCTTGCTAAGCTCATTTATAATTTCTAACAGTTTTGTTTGTTTTACAAATTATGTATACAAGCAATTATGTAATTTGTGAATAAACACTCTTCTACTCCCTTTAAAAAAAATTCTCTGCTGCATTTGGGCAACAAAAGTAGCTAGCTTTAAATATAAACAGGAAAATCAAGTATCTCCAGGAAGATCTGGCTTAAATTATAACTATTCTTGTAATGCTTGTGTTCATTTCTTTCTTTCCTTTAACTTTTTTCTCCTTCCTTCTTTTCCTTTTCCTTCTTGAAATACAGAGACTGTGTTTGGCCTTATTTCTGATTTAGGGCATAGCATTATTAAGTAGTTGTAGGATCCCAAAATGTGAGTAGCTGTTTCTGTTTCATTGTATACCAGCTTTGGAATAGATTGATTGAAACTCATAACCGAGATGCTCGTTTATTCTGAGAATGAAAATCAAGAGAATCATTGTTGTAGGTCTATTTCCATTTTACAGCCTTAAAACAATTTTAGGGGGGAGAGGCTGCCATCTAGTGTTTGCTAGTTTTATTGCTACTTAAAAGTGCACCTCTTTCAGACCAAGTTTCATCTTATGTTGAACTTAAATTACATCAAAGGCTAAACAATTATAACAAATGCTGTTACTCAGTGTCCTGACTCCTTAAAAAAAAAAAAAAAAAGAGCAAATAAAACATAGCATTGGGGATATATATTCTTTTACCAAATGAGAAAACATCATAGATACCATCTAATTCTTCTTTTTTAAATAACTGGGAGTTCAGAAACAAATAATTGATATTCCCTAGGTCTAGGGTACTTTAGAACATTTTTTTCAGGTATATATCTTAGTATTTAGAACTTTTAAAGCATTGGATTTACATTTGTAACATAGAATGATATTTTAATTCTGAAGGTAAGGCCCTCTGAAAAAATGAATAAGTGGAAGATAGCTCTTGAATTTTTTTTTTTTTTTGAGACAGAACCTCAAACTGTCACCTGGATAGAGTGCTGTGGCATCACAGCTCAATTCCTGGGCTCAAGCGAGTCTCTTCTTCTGCCTCCCAAGTAGCTGGGACTACAGGCGCCTGCCGCAACGCCTGGCCATTTTTTGGTTGCAGTCATTGTTGTTTGGCGGGCCCAGGCTGGATTCGAACCTGCCAGCTCAGGTGTACGTGGCTGGCGCCTTAGCCTGCTGAGCCACAGGCACCAAGCCAATAGCTCTTGAATTTGACATTAATAACACAAAATCTGAATTCTATGGTAAGGCCAACACTTTATAGATCCGTCTCTCATAATTTTTTTCCAATTTTCATTTCATTATCACCATAGGAAGTAATTTAATGAAGAAAATGATGTAGACTAGCTACTGCAAAGCATTCGTTGCTAGAAAGTGTCTGTAAACCACAAAGTTTGCCTTAAGGTTGCCCTAAACTTTGGTTTCAATAGGACCACAGGCCTCTCAATAATTTGATAAATATTAGTGCCCATCTTGTGGTTATATGCAATATTGCAATGAAACAGCTCTAGCATGATTTTTTTTTTTTTTTAGTTTTTTGAGCCAATAAACTAAATCTTTTTTTTTTTTTATATTACGTGTCCCTAAAGGTGTCATATATAGGGGAAGAATGGGAAATTAATTATAGCTAAATTATGAAATTTTACAAAATATTTACAAAATAGTCTCTACATGTTGGCCACCTTGTAAAATTTCATGATGAGTGTTTTATAAAGAAAGGTGCAATTTAGCTACAATTTCCCATTTTCCCTATGTCTGGTGACTTTAGGGGCAACTTTTGGGACACCCTGGTATTAGGCTAACCATGCACTAATGGCTTGTATTTACTGGTAATTTTATTACAATGCAATGACTTAAATTTACTGAAAAGTTAATTACAATCAAATAACTTCCAAAACATGTGAAACTTCCTTATTATAAAATATAATGAAGATAGATCTCTTCACAAAGAGAGATCTAAGGATTATTAGTCCCAAAAGTTGCACTCAGTAGAAATAGGCCCTACAGTCACAGAAGCCTGGTGAATGCTACATGGCCCCTTTCTTGGTGAGTCATAGTGTATATTCACTTATTTAAAGGTAGAGAAAAATCAATCTATTTAAGTAATTTTTAAACTAGTACTTTCCAAATATATCGAACCATAAAATTTTTTACCAAAAAAAAAAAAAAAAAGGTATTAGTATCACCAGATAATATCTTGCTGAAATAAACTTGGTAAACAACAACAACAAACCTTCAAACATAGAAGACTTGAGAATTACATATAAATCTTTTACTGAACCTACATCAAAAGAACAACATCTCTAGCTACTCATGTTAGAATCACAACAAGGTAAAGTTCTCAAGCTATTAAGGTTTCTCAATCACTAATGGTTCTCTAGGTTAAGAACTTGAAAATGGTTAGAAATTTCCTAGAGAAATTTGGATCTTAAAACATTATTAAATTTTAATAATAGCACCTATCAGCATCTAAGTGAGAAATGTAGCAAATTTTACCTGTGAAGTCAAAACAAAGCAAGGAAAATTAGATGACCGGGTAGGAAAATTAGATATCTGTATGTGTGAGAATGAGATCTGGCCTTATCTCACATCTTATAGAAACATAATTCAAAATAGATTAAAGACTTCTAAAATATTAAACTGGAAACCCATCAGAAGGAAACAGAGCAATACTCATTGAGGTTGGTCTTGGCAATGGTGTTTTGGGTATGACAACAAAAGCACAAGAAATAAAAGCAAAAATAAAAAAATGGAATATATTAAACTAAAAGGCTTTTGTATGGCCCCCAAAAAGGCAATCTATGAAATCGGGGAAAATATTTCACACTATATATCTGATAGGAAACTAATACCTAAAATATTGTATATAAAGAACTACTATAATTCAATAGCAAGAAATAAAAATGCAAATTTTTTTTGATTGTTTTTGTTTTTTGAGACAAGGTCTCAAAAACTTGTTGCTCAGGAAGGAGTACAGTGACATCATCATAGCTCACTGCTACCCCAAGTGCGTGGCTCAAGCCATCCTCCTGCTTCAGCCTCCCAAGAACCTGGTATTACAGGTACATGCCACCATTCCCAGTTAATTTTCCTATTTTTTTTTTAGAGATGGGGTCTTACTATGTTGTTTAAGCTGCTCTTAAACTCCTGGCCTCAAGTGATCCTCCTGCCTTAGCTTCCAAAAATGTCACACATAGCCACAAATTGATTTTTAGAAATGAGTAAAAGACCTGAATAGACATTTATCCAAAGAAGACATATAAATATCTAACAAGCATATGAAAGGTCCTCCACATTATAGACTATCAGCAAAATGCAAATTAGAACCACACTGACATGTATCACCTCACCCCTATTAGTCTGGCTATTAGTAAAAAACAAAAGACAACAAGTGTTGGCTAGGATCTGAAGAACAAGTTACACTGTTGCCAGGAACATCAATTTGTACAGCCATTCTGGAGAACAGTAAAGAGTTTCCTCAAAAATAAATAAAAGAATCGACCTACCATATGACTCAGCAATCCTACTGCTGGGTATTTATTCAAAGGAATTGAAATCAGGATCTGGAAAAGATATTAGCACACCTGTGTTTATTGTAACATTATTCATAATAGCCAAGATATGGAAACAACCTAAATATCTACCAATGGAAGAATGATGCTGTGGTTGAAAGTATATTCCCCCCTCCCCCAAATTCACATGTTGGAACCTGAGACCCAATGTGTTAGTTTTATGAGGTGGAGGTTTTAGTAGGTGATTCAGCCAAAGAATTCTGTCCTTTGTGGGATTAGTATCTTTATAAAGGGCTTGAGGGAACTAGCGAGGCCCTTTTGCCCTCTGTGCAGAATGCAGGTGTCAGCGTGGAGACACACAGCGAGCCTTCCCCAGCCAAGTGTGCCTCTACCTGGTCTCAGCTTCCCAGCCTCTAGAACTGTAAGAAGTGAACTTATAGTCATTTATAGATTGCCCAGCCTAAGATATAGCAGCTCAGAATGTGCTAGGACACATGGATACAGAATATGTGTCATATACATGTGGTGCAATATTATTCAGCCTTTAAGAAGGAAATCCTGAAATATGCAACAACATGGGTGAGCCTGGAAGACTATATGCCAAACAAAATGATCCAAGCACAAAAAGACAAATACTGCATGATCTTATACATGGACTTAAAAATGTCAAACTCAAAGAAGCTGAAGAATAGAATGGCAGTCACCAGGGGCTGAGGGGTTAGGGTCAGGGTAGAGGACCTTAGCATGATATCGGTCAAAGGGTACAAAGTTTCAGTTATATGGGGAAGTTAGTTCAAGAAACATATTGTAAAAAAAAAAAAAAAAAGGAAACCTATTGTATGACATGGTAACTATAGTTAATAACAATGTATTGGATACAGGAAAATTGCTCAGAGTAGATTTTTAAGTGTTCTCACCAAAAATAGGGATATGAAGTAATATGTGTTAATTGGTTTAATGTAGCTTTTCCATAATGTATACATAGTTCAATGCATGTTGTATACCATAAAAATAAAAAAATACATAATTTTTATTTGTCCATTAAAAATGAATAATAAGAAGAAAAAAAGAAATGTGGTCATTTGCAGGTGGGCCTGGAGGACATTGTGTTGAGAGGAATAAGCTAAACACAGAGAGACCAGCGCTGAGTTAATCTCACTTACCTGTACAGGTAGAATAGTCAGATTCATAAAAGCAGAGAGTAGGATGTGAATGCCATGGGCTGGGATGAGGGAGGAGAGATGATGGTTAAAGGATATAAACTTTCAAATATGCTAAGTAAGTTCTGGAAGTTCTGTGCAACACAGCACCTATAAAAAATAACACTAGGTTGTATTCTAAGCATTTCCTGAAAGGGTAGATCTTACATTAAATATTATTACCACAATATTAATACCACTACTAAGAATGATAATAAAAAGAGAGAAGGAGGAAACTTTGGAAGGTGACGGATATGTCTCTGATCTCAGTGGTGGTGATGGTTTCACAGTGTATACGTCTTCCCTGAGTTTTATACGTTAAACAGGTACAGCTTTTTAGAGGTCAATCATACCTCAATAAAGTGGCTTAAAAATTATCAAATGTAATCACCTAATGTTAAAAACAAAGCAAAACAAAAAATAAACTTATTGAGTGCCTACTCTGATCTAATACTGTGCCATGTTTAGATCCTGGTCTTCACAGGGTTATCAAGGGGGCAAAAACATACACTAAACAGATAGGCTGACATACTATAAACTTATATAATGATTAGTGCTACTAGGAGAAGAATACATGTCAGTAGAAGAGCAGGGAGACCTAATTCAATGGGCAAGTTGAGGAAAGCATTGCTGAGAAAATTACATTTGAGACCTGGAGGATAAGAAAGTGTCAACCAGGCAAAAGGGGAAGAGAATCAGGAGGGAGAGCTTTTTAAGCACAGAAGGTAGCTGGTTTATGCAAAGACTAGAATAAGTGAGGCCCCAAGATGAAGTTAGAGAAGGAGCAAGTCCTGGAAACCACATCACAGATTTCAGATGTTGTTGTGGGTATGCTTTGGATCTGAATGTTTGTGTCCCCTCAAAATTCATAAGTTGAAACCTAATCCCCAGTGTGATGGTACCAAGAGGTACCAAGAGGTGGGGCCTTTGGGAGGTGACTAGGTTATGAGGGTGGAGCTGTCATGAACAGGCCTGTGTCCTTATGAGAGGGAGTTGAGCTGTCATGAACAGGCCTATGTCCTATGACAGAGGGTGGAGCTGTCATGCCACAGCCGTTTGGCACCAGAGGTCTGTTGGGCAGAAGTTAATTTCAAAACAGGCCCTGGGCAGGAACGTGGTCCTGCCTAAGGGGTTCCAGGAGGGGCAGCCTCTGGTCCAGGGTGTGGTCCCTGCTCCAGAGAGGCAGCCCAGATGAGCTACTGGATAGGCTGGTGTTTATGAGACTGTTTGTGCCTAGAGATGGAGTCTGCAATGAGTCTGATTTCTGAGATCACCCAGGCCTAAATGGTGAGGGTCCCTATCCAGCTCTGAGTGGAGGAACCCTGTAGGATCACTTCTCAAAGTCACTGTCTCTGCCAAGCATCTTCTTCCACTGTTCCTTCCTCACATAGATCTCCTCCATAACTGAGGGGTAACTTTTATTTCTCAAAGAATGGTTGCAACAATATTTCCAATCCCATATGCTGTCTTTAAAATGTGACTTTCACATGCTTTACATTAAGTGGTGGGTTTTTACGTCTGTCTCTTATACCTAAGCAAGTCTTCGTAACTTCCTTACTAAATAAAGTGTAGTGATCATTAAAATGCTGTGCATGTGCACCCTGCCACATTGCAATTCTTGAGCTTGGGATTCAGCTGCCATGCTATGAGGAAGCCAAACTAGCCTACACAGGAAGATCGTGTGGAGAGGGTCTGTGTAATTAGTTTGTCAACAGCCTGGCTGGGAGCTCAGCTCCAGCCAGCATACAAGCATGTTCCAAGGATTCCAATTCCTACCATGTGAGCCTTCCCAGACCTCTTGGAGAAGGAGGGGCAGCCAAGACCATTGTCCCACACCCGTCTTCATTCCTGTACCACAGAACCACTGGACATAATATTAATAAAGTAGCTATTTCTCAACACTGAGTTTCAAGGCCATTTGCTGCATAGCTACTATAACTGGAACATGAAGTCTTGCATTGATGAGTGCAAAGTGAACACCAGCTGCAAGGAAGGCTTGGGGGACAGACAGGCTTCATGCAGGGCTGGCAGGAGGGCTGGGCCCGATTTCTGCCCTAGGTAACCATCCTTAGAAAAAAGGACACAGAAAAACAAGCAACAACAAAAAAAAAAAAAACAAGCAATAACAATAAAAGCTATTTCCAAGAGGAGATGGAATCAAACAGTATGAATATTCGTACATCACAAAGTACCTAAAAATGTATCAATATCAGAGTCAGTTACAAAACTACTCACCAATCTAAACAATTCTCTTATTAATCTTAAATATGGAAAGAACAAAAGATCTTTTACTATCTACTCAGCCAGAGCCTACAGAGAGGAAGACTGGGAGCCCAACTGGTAAGTAAAATATCTCACTAGGTGCCAGCTGGTGTCGGGGTTCCAAGCGTACTGCTGTGGCTTTCAGGAGAGCAAACTGACTTTGCCATCCTGCCGACTCCCAAAACTGTAGGAATCATGGTGAAACCTGCCCTTTTCGCTTTGGTTGGCTCGCTGAAGGATTAACTCACAATAATGATAGGTTAATAAGGAAAGGTTTATTTCCAAAAACCATGCGCATGGGGGGAAACACAAGAATGATTACCAATATCCCAGGGATGGTAAGAGACCTTTATAGAAGGCTTTTAGATGGGAGGGAGGAGAGTGTGGAACGCATACATGGAACAAGTCGTTGCTAGTGGGGATGTGTGGATGGGTGGAAGCAGATTGAATTGTAGATTAATCTGAAAGATAGATCTGGAGCTTCAAATGACCTTAGGGCCAGGTCTGTTCATATGCAGTAAGGAAGTTCGGCCTTTTCTGATTCTAAATCAGGTTCTCAGGTTTTATAGAGGAGAGGCCAGTGCTTTCTGATCAAAAATGTCCTTTTAACTTACAATATTCTTTATCCCAAGGAATTGTATTTTGGGGTGAAATTTCCTTAGCTCCTTCATAATGTAAAGGTTTACAACATCTGATTTTCTAATTTTTGTGCTTCTGATCAGTGAACTCGTCATTTTAGTTATTTACATTTTTCTGATAACTTTTTTCTGATAAGTTCTCGATAACTTCTTTAATAAACTTGTCTGTTGTTGTTACTTGTGAATCAACTTCAAAATCTGACCATTTCCATGTTAGATTTCCTGTCTTTTTCTTACTGATTTTTCAGAAGTTCATATATGTTCAAAATATTAATCTCCTCTCTGTGCAGGTACTGAAAATATTTCCAGAGTGGCATCTGTTGACTAACTTTTCTATAGTATCCTCAGTTTAATAGAAATTCTTAGCTGTACACAGATCGATCTCTCTTCTCTTTCTATCTTTCGCTGTCTTTGTGTGCATATCTTGTTTCATGCTGTTAAGTTTTTGCTTTATTGAAGAAATTGTTCCTTCCATTTTGAATCCTACGTGTTCTATTGACTTTGCAGACTCAGGGTTCACAGGTTGCTCTCTGAGTGGTCAGGATCCCTTTGCTCAAGGTGGGGACCTGGCTTCACCTCCTTCCATACAATCAGTCAAGTTTCCTAGAACCCTCTGCTTTACCAGTTCATCTGTTCTCCATTGTGGGTGTGGGTTCTAACCTGTACCAAATTGAATGTTCCCTTTAGGCGTTTTTTGAGGTATCAAAGGAATCTGGTCCATTCAAACTATTCCTTCTTGCACTCATGCCATGCTGATTTTATCCGTGGAGGTCCATTTCAGCTTTGCTACCACTTGTTTCCTGTAAATCTTAAGTTTCTCTTGGAACTATTTACTCTGATTCCAAAGTACTCTAAAAAGAAGAATTTTTTAAAAAAAATCTTATAACTTCAAATTTTAAAATTCTTCTTCCTTAATCTCAGATTGTTGTTTGTTAATGTCCTCTTGCTGGCTCCCCTTGTCACCTAATTTTCTAATATGTTTTGTTCTAAAAATTATTAAAATTTTGCCTAAATAGTGATTCTGCAAGAAGAGAACAGATTTAGTACATGTTCTCTGAGACTTCTGTTTTAGAGACCCAGAGGCCTTTCCTTGTTCTCAGCATCAGATGTAACTGTGGCGGAAAGGGTTTTATTGTCTGTGCTCAGAAAAGGAGAGCTTCAAAATTAACTTCTGAAAGGTGACACCATGAAGCTATGCTTGGAAATATTTAGCTGTGGAAACTTACTTGGAGCAAGATTTCTAAATTTTCTTTTATTTTCATTAAGCAGTTTTACAGACTACCTCCTTCCCCAGGACCCCCATTACTAAGCCACTAAGTTGTCTATGTATTCACCTGTTCATCAGCTGTATATTGAGGACCTACAACATGCAATATTCTAAGTGCTATAGATATAAAAAATGTGATCCAGTAAATAAGTTAAAAAAGTGATACAGTAAATAAGTGCTGTAGATATTTAAAAAAGGGATCCAAGTGGCTTAGATCTTGTAGTACTTATTATGTCTTAGCAGGTAGTAGTAACATAGATGATTTTAGAAACCAATGACAGTAATTTATCTAGGGAAGGACTGAGAAAATTCAAATTAGTATATGGGTCTTAGTATCTCTCAAAATACATGTGGCATCACCCTAACCCCAGGGTCCTCAGCCCACAGTTAGGAGCCACTATGTTGAAATAGCCATTTTAACCATTAAATATTTTGGTTACAATGACTTCCCTAAGGAGGACATGATAGCAGGTTACCATGTAACAGTCTGCATTTACATTTGTAAGTATTTTTAAAGTTTGTACTTTTATAATAAAATCAAACAGTCAAATGAAATAAAGTTATGCGATGAGAAATTGGGATCAGGGGGTGCCTGTGGCTCAAAGGAGTAGGGCACAGGCCCCATGTGCTGGAAGTGGTGGGTTCAAGCCCAGTCCCGGGGTTCAAGCCCAGTCCCGGCCGGAAGGAAGGAAGGAAGGAAGGAAGGAAGGAAGGAAGGAAGGAAGGAAGGAAGGAAGGAAGG